>JACTOM010000044.1:1676521-1883648 GCA_015832385.1 Elymnias hypermnestra
AACAGCCCTTTTCTATTTCCCATACAAACGTTTTCTAAATAATATGTAGAGTCAATTTGAACTTTATTGCTATTCAATAAAGTTCATATTAAATTATAATCACTCACTGTTGTCTAAGCAATTTAGGTGTGTTCCTAACGTCAACGAGTCAATTTGCAATTTTATTAACGAGTTAATTTGCAAAATTAAGCATCATGGTGTGTCGAAAATAATAATAAAACTTCATGCTTCATTAAAAAAATGCTTTTTAATTTAATAAGTTTTGTTTGTTTTGAAATTAATTTATACCAAAGTTTAGGTCTTTTATTTATCGATTGAGGCAGTACGGAGTCTGCCGGGTCAGCTAGTATATATATATATATATATATATATATATAAATCAATCACTGTTCCTTAATCTCACTAAAACTCATTAACGCCTGGACTGATTTGGCTAATTATGGTTTATAATTACTTGTGGATGTCCATGGAAGGTTTAAAAGGTGAGTAAACAAAATAAAATACTTGGGGTTTAGTAAAAACAACAATTACGGTTTACTTTGGAAACTATTCCTACCTTTTTTTCTTTTTTGAATATCAAACGCTTGAAGTCCTTCTTGTCGTTCAGAAATCAAATTAAATTTTTAGAAATAGTTTTGTTTTTTTAAAATTGTTATTGACATTTGACTATTTCCAGTTAAGTATTGAGAACATTTCTCATTAAAGTTGAAATATTCTACAATTATTATTCAGTAAGTTTTCTGGATCAGCTAGTAATAAATAAAAATATATAATTTCTATCAAGATGTGGTGTCTTCTTTCCCTCGTGTGTCTTTAAACGAATTTCTTATCAATTAGATTGAAAATTGTTGTATGCATACTGATTTTAGATATATACATTCAGTAGTTAAATTTTATACATTTATAAATTATATAAATTTACAATGAATACAATAAAAAAAATAATTTATAATAAACTTGGTAGTATAATAATCTTTTGATATCTTTTATTTATCGTAAAATAATAAAATGAGGAGGCGAAAATGCAAGGTGATGAAATTCTATCCTTAAATATCACCTGATTGAGTTTATTGTGGATTATTTTCAGAAACAAGCACAGAGAAAACCTTGTTACTTGATTTTAAGACCTTCGTTAATATTATCAACTTCTTAACAAAGTTTGCTTGAATATTATACACGCAATATATCATAGTTAAATTCTAATATTACAAAAACCCGTGTATATTTTATTCATGTTGAAATCCAAAATTGATTTCAATATAGTGTTTTGTACATATTGTTAGATAGAATACTCTTAGAAAGATCGCGATGTATTTTGTTTTATTTGTCAAAGACAGGTCCACGTCAAGTAACAGATAATCTTCGAATACCCATTTATCACGAGGTGAAATCAAACACTAGCGAAAGTTTTTAAATAATAAAAGAATCATATATAAAATTCGAACATCGATATAGTAAAACGATACCGTACATAATGATGTATTGAACTTTACACGAGGATAATTTATAAGTCGTGTCCGCTACCAGAAAATAAATCTCTAATTGGTCCGATGCTATCTATGGTTTCATAACCGTCCAAATGTCGTCCAGAAATAAAAATGTCACAGCCACTGACATTTCGATCTTAATCCCAAGTGCGACGGGAAAGTGATCGGATTTTGTCGAGACCTTCCTATTGTAGTTTGCCGACTCACGTGACATTTGGGGCTCACTACACTTTCCCGTTACGTTTCGACTAATATTTTCGTATGTAATCGTAATAAATAACTTTTATTTATGGTATGGTATGGTGGTTTTGCGTTTGACTGTAGTTACATAAAAGATATTATAAAATCCTAAATTTGACATATAACTGTATTAATACAAATATTTGCACGCTGTAATTATAGTAGGATATGATGGCCCGATTATAAATATGTAAAAGGTTAGCAGCCCATTTACGTCCTAATGCTGGGAACAGACGTCTTCACGCTTAGGAGAGAGGCTTATTAAAACATAGACCCACAACGCTACTACACTGTGGGTTGGCAGACCTAGAACACGAGTCGTGTTTGAGGGTCTAGTGGTTTGTAGCGAGAAGCGTAACCACCCAAATTCGATCCCGTATTCTTCACGTCAGTGGGGAATGTGCGAGCGCTCCTCGGATGTTACCATAATGGATGAAAAGGGTTCAGCTGGGTTTTAGTACGAATTACGAGGTCTCCCCGTCGCCGAAACCCACACTCTCGTCGCTAGTCTGGTTGCTAAAATGCATTTCCCAGCGTAAAAAGGCATAGCACACAAGTACACTCTCTATTCCTTCGCTCTCATAGTCCGATGTGGCAGAAATCCAACGCGGCCAGCGAGAGATCAGGCACACGTGTGACTCATATTTACAAATAAAGATGATAAAGACAATTTCTTTTCAAGTTACTGTACAGTTTAAGGTGATACCACGCTAACCTAGTGAGAGGTAATTTACTTCTGATGGTTTTTACGCAGCATCGTACCAGAACGCAAATTATTTGTGGTATGTTGCTGCTAGGGTGGTAATTAGATATAATCAAACCCTTCCAGCAAGCCAGGCTAAGGCAAATTAGAAAATGCTATTTCTAAGTTTGTATTAACGGAATTTCAATACAGAAACTCTGCTAGCGAAGTGGGTACTCGCACCATTGTATATGCAAGGCCCTCAAAGAATATTACTTATAGTTAGGTAATTTTTATCTGATTTTCTTTTTTGTTAGTTGTTCGCGTACCAACAATTTTAATAAATTAAAAAGGTTTCTCGTACCAGATGCCAAGTTTCTATGTACACATAAAAACAATAGAGGTCGATTGACAACTATGAAAACAAAAAAGTTAAAGAACAAAAGGTAGAACGTCAAAAAAATTTTGTTTACAAAAAATTGTATTTTAAAATGAGATGATATCACTGGTCATTACAATTTCATTGTAATAATTTTTTTCAAGAATCATAACAATTTTCTTGCGTTATTATATAAATAAATATAACTTGAGTATTTATTTGCGTATATATAAAACTTATAGTTATTATTTTACTATATACTCTTCATGCCTTCCCCATAATTGCCTGGAAGAGATTACTAGTTAGTAGACAGGCTACCTGTTTGTGTACCATATTTATTTTATTATTAAGTCTTATTATCTTACATCTCGTAGTGTTATGATAAAGTGTCTGCCCGTTAAATAGCTTTGGAATACACAAAGCCAATAGAATGTAGGTGTTAAATAATAAATACTTTATTAAAAATAACTCCTTTTGGTCTCTGCTATGAAAGGTAGTTGATAATTTATAACCGCGAACATTTGTAAAGAGACCCATAAGTGACACATTTGGGTTAATCAGCCCACTGTTTACAAGTACGTACGATTGGGAATCGAAAGGTTTTTAAGAAGTGTGTAAAAGTCAAAGGCGATTTCAATTAGCGTGCACATAAAATTTATAGTTTAATGTATTCTTTAGCTTCCTGGTAAATAGCCTTTAAAAATAATATAAAAGTCACGAATAATTTATTACAAAAACAAGTTTTAAATGTAATATGTACTGTAAGATATCGAGTGCTTATCTTCAGCCTTCAACTCCCGATAATATGTTAAGTTCCGAGATTATGTAAAGCTTTTGAGATCATAACTATGGTGATAGAAGTAGCTATAGGATAATTAGAATTTAGATAGAAACCTCCTTTTAGTTTCTCTTTTAAAAACGTCTCCAAATATGATAATGACTGTTAAAAATGGTTTGGCTTATCATTTCGTATAAGGTAATGCAAAGAACTAAAAGAAATAAATTAATAATCTAAAACCCTCTTTCCTATGAGCGAAGAGGCCTGTTCCCAGCAGTGGGACATTAATAGGCTGCTTTTATATGTTATTAATACCTATTGCCGTACAAAATAAAACGCAAAATATTAGTATTAAGTAACGTCAGAATTATCCTTTTTATTGCATTGATTTATGTGAAATCATGGCCTTTTTAAATTGGAAAAATTTTTCCACTGCCTCAAATTTTTAACCAGCCGCGGAATGGGGGTAAACTAAAATTGGTTCTGCGGGGTAGCCAAGGTCACTAAGCAAGCACCCGCGGCTTGCATCGGTTGATTTATAAACATTTTAGATGCAATGTATCTAAAATTCTTCTATTAAACATTACATCTGTATGTTTTTTTGTTTGCTTTTTATTCAGTTTATTAGCGCATTGTTGTACAGTAGTTGCATCAATTCGATTTAAAAGTCAACATTATTTATTACCAAGGTTATCAAGATCAACAATCTGTGACAAAAAACGCTTTTATAAATATTTACAGTAGTTAACCTAAATCATAGTTCATTCATGACCTTTGCGTTGCTACTTATATAATGCAACGAAATAAATTACGTTGAAATAAACGTGAACTATAACTTTTTAATATTTTACAGAAGGTTGAAGGTTTTGCTGTCATTATCATTGCATGATATCATCAAATTGAAGTATTGCAACTAATTTTCTAATTTCTAGTACACGCTCAGAAGTTTAATATCTTTTTAAGAATTTTCAAGTGGTGTTAAATGTGATCTTAATAATATCTCAATATAATTGGGATAATATGTCAAATATTCCAAAGTATTTTCTAAAATGATAATCATAATAAAAGTAAATTCATATACTGCTAACCTTTTGTAAGTACATGTGTATTAAATAATATAAAAATGAATCGCAAAATGTGTTGGTAACCGCATAACTCAACAACACCTGGGTCAATTTTGACAGTTTTTTTTTTCTAAATGGTTGTTGAAGTCCAAAGATGGTTTATACGGCGAGAAAAGTTCGATTAACTGCAGGGGGAAACACTAAAAACAGCCCTTTTCTGTTTGCCATACAAACGTTTTCTAACTAAAATGTAGAGTAAATTTGGGCTTTATTGCTATTCAATAAAGTTAATAATAAATTACAAGTGCTCATTGTTGTCTAAGCAATGTAGGTGTGTTCCTAACGCCAAAGAGTCAATTTGCACTTGATTACCGCTGCACAAAGTTCAAAATCAATTGAATAGTCACAACCCGACCAATTTGAATAGTCACAAATATGTAACAGCTATATGTATTTAGCACTGCTGTAATTTTATTTCGAAAATCACTCGTAATACTGAAATCTGCCAAATTCCAAATCTTTCTGACAGAACGAAGTATAATATTTCAAATAGTCCACAGCATGTAAGTGAAAATACCCTTCATGTATTGTACATTATGTCGTGGGTGTATATTTATAGATTTAAATACTTTATAAATTTTTCCGCTGGGTTTATTTAAGACTTCCTATTCTATAATCAGACTTAGTATTTTCTGTAAAACAGTGACGACAAGATGTTCAGTGATCCTACTTATATACCATATTGATGAGAAAATCGCAGCGTATAAATCTTGAATGAAACCCATTAATATACATACATAAAAAACCGGTTTTATAGCACTCAACTTGCTTAATCACTTATCACGAGATTTTCAATACTTTTTGCAAATTTAGCAGACTTCAACTTTTACCAAACTGTTGGCTGTGAGCCGTCGGCCAGATATCACGAGCGTGGTACCACGTCAGACACAGCCCACCACACTGTGGCAGAATGTCCCGCTTTGGGTTTTCAGCGACTAATTATGACGTCGCTGATCGGCACAGACCTCTGGCAAGTATTAAAGGAGCAATACTTACCAGTGAGCAGGCCTGGAGAGCGGTTGCCTCCTTTTGCGAGACTGTCATCTCGCTTAAGGAGGCACGGCAAAGGGGAGGGTGAATGCCGCCGAAGCATTCCAGCCCCGAAGAAGGGGTGCAGGTAACAGAAGGCGGATTCGTACAACTCCTCCCCCTGTAGAATATCTCTGGCTCCCAACTCAAGGTTGATGGTGGTCCCGCTGGGTTTTAGTGGATATTGCGAGTTGCTACCCTCGCGGAGTCTCACACTCCCGACCTTTAGTCGGGGTGCGTAAATGCATTTCCCAGCGACAAAAAAAAAGACTTGAACTTTAGCAGATTTTCGCAATATATTCTCAAGGGATTCCCATATATTTAAGGGGCCGCGAGTAACACTACGAGAAACGGGCGATATACAAATATTAAACATATGTAAAGCCAGTTATCAAGACAGCCGTCTCCAAGCTGAAATCATGGCTGTTATTCTCGGGCTGTTTTTAATGTAGACGGTCTGTAAGTATAGATTTCATATTCCCACGGAATCTGTAGAAACGCGGGTGAAACCATAAAGACGAGATGATATAAAATTAACAAAAATAAACATTTGTAAAGCCAGTTAGCAGGATAGCCATCTCCAAGCTCAAAGGGAGAACAATTTACATGGGTTGCAACATGGCCGTCATTCTCGGACCGGTTGAGCAAATCGTCCGGTATATATTACCGTCATACTGATCGCGATATCGACAGTCCATGCATCATGTGTATCGTTTGATCATCATGGGAATGTTCTAGTGACCTGAGCCACAGTGGGTGTAACTGACCCTGCGCTTTTGTAAAGGTATGTGATAACAAAATTAGCGAATTCTGGTGCAATAGGTCAACAACACCTACAACTTCGGTGGCACAATTGCTTTGTTTCAAACTCAAAACATTTGATTTATTAAGTAAACACTCGGAATTGTCAAAGTATTCCATAGAAAGATAATCAAATTTGCTTTTAAACTGTAGAATATGGATTTATATATAGTACCGTGTAACTTCCGATCCCATTAATAACATGGGAAAACTCATTATCTATTAGAAGAATTGTCTAAATTATTCCTAAAGCCACTTAAGCATTCAAGAAAAATTTCGTAAATCCCTTTCCCTTTAGGAATAGTAACATACACACTTACAAAGAATTCCTTATCCCATATATAATTATCGCTTTAAAACTTTCGTGTAGCTACCTGAGCATAGACAAAAATACATTATCAAAATCGAATAAGATAACTATATACTTATACAATATTTTAGTTATAAAAATATCTAAAATATTATATTAACCCCTTAAAGGATGTAAACGAATGAAAAATATAGTAATAAGGTGGTGAATGATGGCCTAGACTTGCCATTAAGTGAGATCACAGTCAATCACCAACCTGTACACTAAGAATTCTCGGTCTCGTATACAAACGCATATTTTACAGGTTCGCATTACAAGTGATTAATTATCGGGCATCGTCAACAACGTCTGATATTCAACATAGTCCATTGCGTAAATTATATCAAACAAATTCAATCGAACCGTATAAAATACGTCAAGCCAACTGATAAGAGAAGTGCTCTATCCAGTTCTACATCTAGACTCTCACTCAACTGGTCCGAAAGAGGCATCGAGATTAGTGGCGTGGGAAGAATAATGAAGACATTTGTCGCGTGTACGCTCATCTTGTCCTCTATCCTCTCATACTAAGAGTTGGTGACCGTAAGAGTCGTGACGTCGTTACATTAAAAAAAAAGAAACCCCTTTCCATAAAAATATGGTGAAACCCGATCGTACTAACTTCATACTAAGTCTATATAGCGAAAGCAATGTGTATGCCCATTTTCAAATCAATTCGATGAGTGGTTTTGGCCTGTAAATGCATAAAATGACCGTTTTTCGTTTATGTCGTAATCCCAAAGGAACAGCCGTTCCTACAAAAGACTGAAGTTAACTGTTTGTGTATGAATCTATAAGCATGTGTATTTTTTTTGAGTGTATATATAATATGAGGTATGATACAATTAGGAGACCGCCCCTGAAAACGAATACACATTATCGTACTAATGACACCTTTGATAATGCGACCAAAAAAAATTGATCTCGATTAAAAAAATCATATTTTAACACATTATATTAGTATTATTTACGCTTCCTCATGTTAATGCGTAATTGTAAATAATGCTAATATTTTATTTTATAAAGGATTATTTTGATGTTTTTCGTCACATCATCAAAGGTGTCATTAGTACTATCATCTGTCTTAGTTTTCGGGAGCAGGCTCCTAACACCTTGTATATTTTTTACTTTTTTTATATTGCGATAAATGGAAGAAGTCATCATATTATACTATACAATTACCAAACGATCTGGAATGTTCCATATAGCTTTATTTACATTTCGATTCGAGTGTTGCCTATAAATCTCAATATTTTTCTGAATTAATTTTTGCTGTGTATTACTCTAATATTTTTATATAACGTCAACGAAAGCACAACGTACCTTATTTCGATTAGATTAATAGTAAATGTTTTTACATTTACAAGTCCCATGCTCTTACACTATTGATCTAAATTTATCAGAATACAATACAGCACACCTTGTCCTATCCCACGTTTGAACCTGTGACGTTAATGACATTCTTAAAGGCGTTAATCTAATGTTTATTGATCTTTAGCGGAGACATTAATGCAATAAAGTATTGTAAATTATGCTTTTAGCTCTGTTTTAGAATCGTTTTATTGCCTTATATCGCATAATATGTAAACGTTTAGTCATAAATAAAAGGGTGATTTATGTTGCTTTAAAATTTATAACTTTTTAGTTTGAAGTGAAAGGAGAGGGTTGAGGATGATTTCTCTGAATTAAATACCGCACTATAAACCTATAGCTTAGTTTACATATTTATTTAATCTTGTGTAGAAATAATTTTAATTAATTTGTGCTAATATTTAACTAGATTATACCTTCACTAAAGTTCAGATTCGCTTTTCGCTATCTTCATATGAATGAACCCGAAGGAAATCACGTTTCAAATATATAAAGGAACAGTGTGAACTAATAGCAAAAATGAAAATAATAATTCTCTTAATTTAAATCAATGGAATCCAGGATTTCTGATAGCAAAGCGATTCTCTTACACCACTGAGCCAGGCAGATATCCATCGGCTGTTGTCATCCATTGTTGCATCATTTTGTTTGTTTTGTTGCATTTGGTAATGTGTTTTGGCATCTCCGGACCACAGCAGTTATGTCAATATCAGCGTCAGAACCAAACATCTGTATGTTTACACACAAGATGCCACTGTTGCTAAACTACAAGGACATCAGAATATGATAACACTAGCTACTACCTGCGATTACGCGTATTTATACTTTTGATTGCTCAGAAATTCGATCATAAAATAATTTAAATTATATTTGAACATTATTAAGATTCTATTGTCAAAGCTAATAATTTGGCTGATATTTTCCAACTTCTATGAAATTTTATTTAAGAAAAAAATTGTAAATGACGCATATATCTTTTTTTCTGCCCATTGAAAAGTCTTTCATTGTTTCCTAAATGTCATTCACAAACAATATTAATCTGTTCACAATTAGACCCCAGATAATAACTATGAACAAAAGAGTATAAATGCGTGTATTTGACAGCAAATATATGGTATTGTGTGTAGCATTTTTGAAGTGAAACTTCTTTAAGCGCGTGAGGGTAATTTTTTTACAGATGAATTGCGTGATCAGTGTTACGAAGATGTACAGCGTTTTTTTATGCTAATTCGTTTGAAAGTTATTTTTAATATTTACAAATGACACGTGGCATTTTAATTTGCCACTCGTCATTTGATAATTTATTATACTATTTTTCATGAATTATAAAAAAAATATTTCATAAATCCTCTTTTCTAAATTTAAAATTTAAGAGCAATATTTAATTAGTAATTTCTAATATTGGTAAATTAAGTTAGGAAGAACATCAATTGACATTTGAAATTTGACCAAGATATACATTAAAATCTCCTGTCAAATAGCCTGCCAACCCGTAATACAGCAGCGTGGTGGTTCTATGCGCTAGAACCCTCTCTTCTATGAAAAAGAAGGCCTGTGCCCAACAGTGGGACGTGAATAGGCTGTTTCTTACGTCTTATTGTTACCTTTTTACGTTACCTAACAGTAGAAATTGAAAGATGAGAAACATTACTCAGAAAAACCGAACGTCAAATAATTTCGCGTAATATAAATAACATTCCGTCAAACCCCGATTCCATTACATACATTATAGGTATGAAACACAAGTACAAAATATAAATTTGTCATTAATACATTTAGGAAATAACGCAATGAACTTTGCTTATAAAGGTGAACCAGTTTTTAGTTTATCTGCGCCATTATAATTTGAATATTAACTGACATTGCGAAGGCGGTCGCGATAACGGGAGGCTGTTTGCGGCTTATATAATATAATGACTCAGTTAGATATAGGCCAATGAATACATTTTGTACTATTAATTGTGCAAATAAATGACATATCAGAAAAGATGCACTACCAAGAAACGTGATTTGTATTCCGGTAAGACACTGCAAAGAAACCATAAAGAGGTGAATTTGCCTCTTCTGTCTTAGATTGTGTGATCACTTCCCATCAGGTGTGATCATAGTCAAGCGCTAACCTGTCAGCAATAAAAAAAAAACAATAAGTCGTTAGTATAATACAGAAACGTGTGTTTCGATCGCTACATAATGCAATGTCGTGTATATACTTAAGTTTTTTTTTTGACGCTGGGAAATGCATTTACGCACCCCGACTGTGGGGTCGGGAGTGTGGGACTCCGCGAGGGTACAAACTCGCAATACCCACTAAAACCCAGCGGGACCGCAATCAACCATGAGTGGGGAGCCAGAGGTTCGTTCCTCTCTGGCCTCTCGGTTGCAGCTCACAGATATTCTACATGGGGAGGATTTATACGAATCTCTGCCTCCTGTTTCCTGCACCCCTTTGTAGGGGCTAGAGTGTTTCGGCGGCATTCACCCTCTCCCTTCGCCGTGCCTCCTTAAGCGAGATGACAGTCTCGCAAAAGGAGGCAACCGCTCTCCAGGCCTGCTCACCGATGACCATTACATCTATAATATTAGCCAGTGAGAGGTCTATGCCGATCAGCGACGTCATAATAGGTCGCTGAGAACCCCAGGCGGGACATTCTGCCACCGTGTGGTAACCTGTATATAACAAGGCACCACACTCGTAACAGCTGGTAGACACCTCACAGCCAACAGTTTGATACAGGTATTTACCGAAGCAACCATGACTGGTAAGCACCTGTACCAACCTGTAGGAGAACGATCCGTGCTCTCTGCCCAGCCACTTATCCAGATGAGGGCGGATCGCCCCTGCTATAGCCACGCCCGCCACTGGGGACCCGAGATCCTCCTGCCACCTTTGGGTCAAAGCTCTGGCAGCTAGAACCCTGACCCTTCTTACTTCATCAGCGTCTGGTAATTCCCCTCTGGTTCTCGCGGCTAATCTGCACTTAATATACTTAAATTTTGACGAATCATAATTTTAGATATAGTAACTTTATATCTAAAATGTGATAATGCTATTTAATTAAACATATACAGGTTACACTTCATAATATATGAAATAAAAGTATAGTATGTGTATCTATAGTATACTTCCAGAAAACGTTCTGGAGGTGTCACTTATCGAATATGTAAACTCTATTAAAAAAATCTAATTGAAATCCTTACTATAATTACTTGGGCGATAAAAAAGTGCTAAAATAAGTAAATAAGCGGTAAATGCTCTAATTTTAATACAATAAATTAAAAACACGTTGTTAATGTGGTGATAAAAAATGTCATCCGCCTGAGTTTGTAGTGAATTCTTCTCAGTACAGATCAAATTAAAATCAAAATATTCTTTATTCAAGTAGGCTCAAAAAGCACTTTCGAATCGTCAGTAGTCTGTTCGTTGGTAACAAATTTACCACCGGTTAAGAAAGCTGAAGCCGCTGAGAAGAAACCGGCAAGAAACTCAACGGTTACTCTTTTGATTATAGTTTTGTATGTTACAATGTGTAATTATTTGCTTCTGTGAGCAACTGGAATCAAGTCCAAACATTACTATCGCCTAAATAATCTTAAACATTATAATATGCCTCTTGTAAAAGGATGTTTTGGATATATTTCTTAAAATTATGTGGAGACAAATCTAAAACTGATTGCGGTATCTTATTAAAAATGCGTATGCTCAACCCGACAAATGATTTCTGAACCTTCTTCACTCTAAAATATGGGATTACAAGTTTGTTTTTATTTCTAGTATCAAAATTGTATTCCCTAATAATAACATCAATTGTACATAAGGGCTTTATTACCAGAAAATCTTCGAAAAAGTGGATTCCTTAAAAATAATTTTCTCAAATGGCTCATAATTTCAATGTCTCAAAAATAGGAGCTGTATTCTGTCGAGACCCTTTATTGAAATTTTAGATGATGCGTTAAGCACGAATCTATAATTCGGTTCGGGAGGGATACAAAACCAAGAGATTTTCATCCTTAATTAAACCTGAAGGATTCCCACCAAATTCACTCTGCTTAAGTCTGAAATAGGGGTTGAATTATATCCAAAAACATCGACACTTTTCCGGAAATCAACAGATTTTAAGTAAAGCCTAAAACGTAATTCAATTTTCCTTTCAAAACATAGAAATTGCTCTGATATTTTTATATAACCATTTCCTTTTAATGACAAAAAAACATCGCTAACATTATTTAATCCTGGTTTGAATTTAAGTTGCCCAAGTAACTTTTTCTTTCCACTTAAACAATTGGCGGTATATTGTCTTTAAAATGTTGAGTCCGAATGACGAATAAACGTAATTACTTCCTCGATATTTTCCTTAGTAACAGCTTTGTAGTCTATAATATGCGACCAAATGAAGGTAGCCATAATTATTATCTATGTTTCGCTATCAATATACCGGTCTTTCCATTTCGAAAGTTGTTTTAAGCCCTCATTGAGTGACCAAAACAAAAACTCGACTGAACTATCACGCCGGGGTCGCTGACCAGATGACATTTGACATGCGAATGTCAAGGCGCATGGCTGTCGGTACACGTCACCTCTCAAACGTATCGAGAATTCCACCCATCTTCGATGTTAAGATGGATGTCCATTAAAAGATACTATATAGATTGCTATCTCAGGCTAATTTACATAATGTCTCCCTTTTATATTGTGTATTATTTAATCTGATTCAGGCAGAAGCTACGTAAGCCCATTTCGAAGCCTAAAACTAAACTGTTGTAGATGGGAGCACCGAACGTAGCGTGTCACAACAGCTTATTTTGATTGGTTAACCGCCGGCGACCCCCCTCCCGTACCTACCTCAGCACCTGCGATCGCCCTCGCTCCAACTCGTCATGCCGCATGTTCATGCCAGGTGGGAGAGTTGTTTAAAAAGGCTTATTAATTTTTTTTTATATTATAAAGAGCCGTGTAGGATTTATAAAACGTCCTTAAGGACTCGACTACGAGAGACAACCTCATTTATTAGGTTGGGCCCGGAACACATTCAAACACTACACAGCGACTTTGCCGACGGAGTCGAGGTACCCGACTTCTGACGTCACGCGGACGTGGACTCCACGCACAGTCCCGGGGACGCTTTTGAACATTTCATAACCCCCC
Organism: Elymnias hypermnestra; assembly: GCA_015832385.1. Lineage (NCBI taxonomy): Eukaryota > Metazoa > Arthropoda > Insecta > Lepidoptera > Nymphalidae > Elymnias > Elymnias hypermnestra. The sequence goes on from JACTOM010000044.1 coordinate 1,689,905, forward strand.
CAAATGTCCGATATATGATAAATGATAGCGTAGCTCCAAGCCTAGGTTCGGTCTCGCAGGAAACGCCCAAAGTGCGGCGTTTCCATGAGAGCAAGCCCTTTTCAGGGCTCACACTCGAAAAGTGGCGGCCTCCTTAAGAGCCCGTTCTTACTTCTGGTTACGCCATAAAAGCCAGTAGGGCTAACAACTAAAGACACTCCGACCAAAAAAAAAATGCATCGACACATTCGCCTACTAAGCGTAAACTGAAGACACGAGCCCGCAAGAAGCGGAGATCTGAACTTTCTTTTTTTTCTGAGATATCCTTTTTCACATGTCCTGACCATGAGTCAGGATTGTGGGTCTCGGCAAGCAAAACGGCCTGGCAATGCTCACTAAACCGAGCGGAACTTTCTTCATCCATGTGTAAGGCAGCAGGGATTCAACTTTTGTATTCATGCCAGATAAAAGAAACGATGCCCGAACACGGATAGTTAAACATCCCATACAGTCCACTAAACCTAGTGGGATTTTGTGTGGGTGGGAACCTGGTGGTTTAAAATTCAAACCCTAAGGTTGCCTGGCAGAAATCACTACCAAAGCCGACTTTTTATGACCTTTGATTAAATTATTGTGTATTTTTTATATATTGTTTGTAGTATACAATTATCTCTCTCTCTCTCTCTCTCTCTCTCTCTCAGTTATAGTACTTAAAATGGCTTTATAAAATGATAAGATATACATATATTTTTGTGTATAGATGTATACGTAACTAAGAAAAAATTACATACGTCAAATAGTATTGGCACCTTATTACATATCTAATATATAAAATTGTCGTGTGTTTTTCTGCGATATGGTATCTCTTCTTGGACTAATTCGACGTAGCTTAACTTAGACTTTTTATTTAGATATTCTTCAGTTACATAACCAAAAAATTAATTCAAATATTACCTATTAACCTGTTAACCGAGCATGACGTCAAACATAAGTTCAAGTAATTTATCTATTGAAATCATCAAAAGCGTTTTAATAATCATAAATATCGCTTATGTTACTTTTTTTATAAAACTTATATGCTTCATAGGAAATAAGTGATTTACCTATGGGCTTACTGCTAAATCTCGCAAACATTAACACTTTACGTCAGTTAAGAATGATTTACTAGAATATTATTGAATACATTCGCTTACAATAGATAATGCATCACAGAAGATGTGCAATAGTGATTTATATATTGTGTTGCAGTCGAAATGACATGATATATTGGGGATTATTTTAAGAATTTTGTAACATCATGAAATTCCGTTTTAATAATGTTAAACTATTTCACCAATATCGCATAATAAACTGTGGTATCAAGGCATATTGTTATGGTTTTTATGGCGTAATTTCCAATGTATTATTAATGCTATCCTTGACAAATTATGTTATCTTGGAAATCTTGACCTCATTCATGTTTTTAAACAAAGTCCATGTATGGCTAAAACTTTATTTAAAATCAATAAAACAAGTCAAGTTGTAATTATTCACTATCCGGATTTATTGCTGAAACAATTTGTAATAACTTCTCATGTATATAATAATACTAATCTATATTATTTAATTACGAATGTGTCCCCATTACAATGTATCATTATAATGTTGTCTATCTATGGATCAATGCTCTAAAAAACGCTCTCTCCTATGAGTAATGGGCTGCTTACTTACCTTTTATCATAAAAAGTACTACGAGTTTTTAATTCCCATGTATTTGCTCCAAATTTCTTTATAATTAAAAATTTATTTGCTATATGAGTTTTTACGAAAAAAATTTAAACACTCAACAACATAGGAGGTTTTGTTTTCGCTTTCTTTATTTAGAGCTTACGAAGTTTTAAAAATAAGGAACCTCATTTATGTCCCGTTTTACTTATAGCCCATTTAAAAGTAACTAATTTGTTGAATTTTTATCGCCATCTTACAAAATGTAACAATTTGATATACAACAGTACTTCGCTCTTTTCTAATACAAATATAAAAATCTCGTGTTGCAGTGTTTGTTCACGCACTCCTCCGAAATGGCAGATCTGATAATAGGTTTCTAAAATATTTATCAATCCCTATTACCCCTATTTCATAAATGTGATAGGAGGTCAGCGAGCTAGCCACTATATTTTGAAAAAAATTGACCAATTAAAAATGCTGGCTGATCGAAAACAATTGTTTCTATTCGCATAAACCACTATAAAACAATCTAGAAGATATATAAAAGCCTAGTTTTATTTGCATCACATTTATATTGCTCAGACATTCTACTGTTCATCCTTCTCCTCTCCTCTCACATCAATTCTCCACTCCAACACAACCATTGCCTCGCCACGGCCTTTCAATGGAAGTCAATAAAGTTAAAAGAAAAATTGCTCCACTTTATTCAAGGTGCCATTATCTTTAGCTCAGCTTCGCTTTTGAATGTCGGCCTTTACGAACATGAGTCAAAATATGCCATTGCAATAACATTAATTTATCATCGGCGTATAATAAACCGTGCCACATTTGTTCACTGTACAAACTGTACGCGAGTTGTAATTGTAAATTACCTATGTAGTTGTCGAACTCAAATGTCAGAATGTCTTCCGTGTTTACGCCCGTATGTCGAAGATATGCAAGGGCATAAATAAGAGCAAAACAGCGAAAAAGGTCATAATTATGCACCGTTCTTGTCAGTTTTTTACCGTCACTTATAGTTTCACATTCATATCTTTATAGGCAATCTATACGGATATTATAAATACTTCTGTTTACTTCTTACATTTTTACCCCTAAATATACATATTTATCCGATTCATTACATAGTGTGCATATGCTGGCCAGATACTACATGCATGATAAATGTAAATACCTGGGTTCAGCAATACCGAACAGGGGTGGGACGCATAGGCATGGCGAAGTCCGCAATGAGCCAGCTAGAGCAGATTTGGAAGAACCGGAACATATTAAAACGGACAAAAATATACGATTTTTCTATATGGCTCAGAACCTTGGACACTCAAAGCGAATGATAGACGACGGGTAGACGCTCTTGAAATATGGTGCTGGCGGCGAATGTTGCGGATCCCCTGGACTGCACACATGACGAATTTTTCCATCTTTCCGCGATATGTCTAAAGCGCACACAGTTCTTTGGACATATCGCGCGAAGGTCGAGAGATAACCTAGAGAAACTCATATTGACCGGAAAGATGGAAGGCAAAAGACCAAGAGGCCGAAGTCCGAAGCGATGGTCCGATTAGGTAGCGGAACAGCTGGATACCAAAGCCAGGCAGGCTATCCACATTGCTACCGATCGGCAAAGATGACATAGCTTACTTCTTCGAGAACATCACAATGCTCAGCAGTGAGCGATGACCAGAGGAGGGAGGATACATATTTTAAGGAAGAGGGGGGGGGAGGCGAAATGGGCGAAGAATGCTACTATAAGAGAATTAATATTTCTCAACTTTTGCAAGACAGAATTTTTACGTTTCAATATATCTTTGATATGTTACAAAATCACAGTTGTTTTTTTTTTAAGTGGAGACTTCCTTTGTAGATTTTGAAGGTATAGGTGTGAGGAAGCTTCGATTTTCTTTATACATATTTGCTTACAATAAGTACAAATCATGTTATGTCTTACATTGAGTTTTTTGGTAAGTAGTTCAGTATTTGCACGAAATTAGGAAGGACGTGCTCCATTCCCGTGCCTCGGAGAGCACGTTAAGATATCCTGGGCCTGATGTTTTTCCATTTGTGCCGAATTGCCATCACAATAGATATATAGAGTTTTAGTACATATATTTGTATACTACAAACCCCGACACATGGGTCAGGAGTGCGGGACCCAGCGAGCAAGAAGGCCTCGTAATATCCCCTAAAACCCAGCGGAACCCTCTTCATTCATAATAGAGGCACCAATTTTCGACTTTCGCATTCATACCTGGTGTTATGTATGAGTCCGATTGAGGATTTCTGGAGGCTGGAGGACTTAGGGACGTTAATAGGCTGTATGCTACTTACCTAGTTTTTATGTTATGTAAATTCAAACTATTTATAAATTCTTTATTTATCTATATTAATTAATAAAGGGAATTCTGAAAATATAAAACTGAAGGGTCCATGTTGAAATCCTACACGACTTTCGTATTAGGAATGTTAGTTGGAGCACGCCAGTGTTACGTGGGACGCGATATTTGCCCTGCTCTGTGACGTCACTAGGTGAATCAGCAGCTGTACAATATACTACTATACTCCAGCGAATTTGTCTACGGAAAATGAAACAATATTTTAGCATTGCGAAAGAATATTATCAAATGGATCTCCAATTATTATTTATTGTATTGAAAACAGTTGTTAGATTACACGTTCTTTTTTAAACTCATTAATGGGATCATGGACGCGCCGGAACTCCTCTCCAAAATTTCATATTTTAGTTTTCATTTACCGAACAGCCTCCCACGCAAAAATACTTTTAATATCTCCACATCACGTACGCCACGCACAAACCTAGGACAGTTTGCACCAATCAACAAATTAGTATATACATACAACACTTTACATAATGCCAATATAGCTGATATATTTGGGGACACACTACCAATATTTAAAATTAGATTAGGTCTTATAATTAAATATATTTTCTTTTTATATTTGTATAATATATTCACTTTTTAATAGTAGTCTGCATTTGCACTTTTTTGTTTTATATCATGTCGTTGTTTTCTTTAATTGGAATATTACTCATCTTTTGTTATTGGAAATATATTTCTCTTTTACCGTGTATCTAGTAATAAGTTCTGATGCAAACCTAATAAATAAATGAAATAAATATAGAGAACGTCATGCTATAAAAGATGTAGTGACTAAAATTGAGAATGTTATGCTCAGATGGTCTGGGCACGTAGAGAGAATGACTGGAAGGAGACTGACAAAAAGGTAAATTGGAAAGTTGGAAGGGACAGATCAAGGCGAACGTTCCTGGACTAAATCCAGGACATTTTCAATATGGGCCAAGTCAAAAGTACTCTAAACCGACGAACTTGAATGAAAGGTTTAATGAGAATGAAAGAAGCGAAGGAGATATGCAAGGATTGTGGCAAGTGGAAGGACGTGGTATCTGCCCACCCTTATTGATGAAAACAACATTAAAATTCGTTGAATCTTTTAAAATATCTAAGGTATCTTCATTTTAGACTATTTAAGGATAGTATTTACCTAGCTATTGGTAAGTAGCTACGCCCTTGTTAGTTATACGCGATTTACTTTGAATGTCATGTCCAGGTATTACCCACGTCTGTCATAATGAGCTTACTTCGCCCACGCAACGTCTAGTCGCGCAACTGGCACTGTCGTCTTGTTATATCCTTAATATACATAGCATACAAAGATAGTAATTTTAGAATAACATGCGGCAAAACTAATCTTTCGATGGAGATTTAGGAACTTTCATTTTCTAATCTGGTCCCCATCAGCAAAGACGTATCGCAAGTGATTGTGTTCCGTTACAATGTTGTGCAGAAACGATAAAAGGTAAATTGCCTTTTAACAGATTAATGTGCTATCATCTTAGATTGTATTATCACTTATCAAATTTGTAACATTTGGTATTCACACAAAAGGATTAAATTAAACATACAAAGATAAATTCTTAATACCTGTACTACCCTACATTTGAAATAGATATTACGATTTGAAAAAAAAAACTTTAATCAAGGCATGATAGAATCATGGAAATGACATCAATGTCTAAAATTGGAGTTCACTCTTTATAAAATCAAAATCCAAACATTCTTTATGCATTTAGGCACAAAAAGCACCTTTAAATCTTTAGTAGTCTGTCCGTTTGTAACAAATCAACCCGATGTTAGATTTGTCAATGCCGTTTAACATAGGTTTTGTATATAATGTGTAATATTTTGTTCTCGTGTACAACTGAAATCAAGTCCAAACGTTTTTATGGGTTAAATATTCTTCAACATTATAATATGCTTTTTTGTAAAAGGATGCTTTTAAGGTATTTCTTAAAATTGTGTGGCAAACCCGGACTCTTTTAATATAAAGAGTGAATGTACTTCACATAATTTAAGAAATAAAAATAAACTTGTTATAAATTCTAGTAGGCTGCATAAAATTGATAACTTATTTAAGGGTAACTGTATACGTTTCTATAATAAACTCCCACAAGACGTTTTAGTCACATAATTAATTCAAAGTCTTTATTAAAAGAAAATTGACTGAAAAATCATATTTTAAGTTGCAAGATTACTAAACGAATTGCTCTAATTTAAGTTAAACAAATATGATATTGTAATGATGATGGTAAAAAAAATACAAAATACCTGACTGAGTTTGTTGTGGGGTTGTTCTCTATACAAGGCGCATGGAAACCCTCGTATCTTTAGTCTTAAATCGTTCTTTGATACCATCATCAGTCGTGCATTAGAATTAGTGTATGGAAAAACGAAATATATATTTGACGATTCAAAAGTGCTGTGATAGGCATACTTGTATAGAGATATTTTGACTTTGACTTTGACTATTATTTTATTGCTAATAGGTATGTAAGTAAATCAGAAGTTATCAAACGTAAGCCTATCTTTAATAGGAAAAATCAATCACAACCTTCAACATCCATGCAACGCATGCCGCATCTAAGTAAGTGTTGGTATAAAATAAAAGTCTTTTTCACAGTTATACATTACTCTGAATTGCTTTTCAACGAGTCGTGAACACTACTGCGCTCGTAAACAGCATAATAGGAAAGATAAACTATATAATATATGTCGACAGCTTTCGGTATAAGCTCCGACAGCTTAATTATTTACCGTAAGTTAATAAAATATTTAATGCATTGTGGAAGTATTGCTAACGAGAATTTACCGTGAAAATTTGTCTGACTTTATCGTCCATTCTATAAAATTCCAGCGTAATCTAGAATTTAAATGTCTCTCATGTGTATTATAATATAAAAAAGTATAATTCACTTCTTACAACAACTAAGATGAGCTTTTACAAGAACATTGTATACAAAGAAACATTTAAAGCTTTTATATTTTTTTATATTTTTTATAAGATAAGTATAATTTATGAATTAAAATTCGAAAAAAGCTGTTTTAACATCAAGTGTCATACACATCAAGTTTTTAAAAATGTGTTGAGCTTAAATGGATGAATTAAACAGAACTTCTGTAACATTTAAATATATTTACAGGGATAGTGAATATTTAACGCTACGAAGTATAAAAAATATAAGTATTAAGAGGCAGTCTTATTATATATAGTTACACAGAGTATTCTGAACCTTTGGATTCAATTCGCACAACCTTTCGATTACAATTATTGGTTCCGCACTATAGGCCTTTTATAAGATACATCAGATGCAAGCCATGGGCGTAGAGATTTTTTTTTATTGCTGATAGATTAGTGCTTGACTGTGATCTCACTTGGTGGTAAGTGTTGATAGAGTCTAAGATGGAAGCGCACTAATCTGTTAAGAGGCGATATACCCCTTTTTAATTGCAAATGTACTTTCTTGTATTTAGACATATTTAAAATGTTAAATATGTCTTATTTGTTCCAATCACTCAGAATCAATCCAAAATTTATCTTAATACGTTGCTACAACAATATTGTAGTGTTGATGGATCTACGATTGTTGCTCTCCATCGAGATCAAGAGTTTCCATACGAATTCTCGAAACCTCTTCCTGAAGAAATTAAAGAAGAGAAATCCGTGCTCAGAATGAGTGATTACAAAGAAGTAAGAAGAGTATTCAAAGATAATAAACCCCTTACGGTTTCTACACAACATCGTATCGGAACACAAATCTCTTTGTTTGGCGGTAAGTTTTGCTGGTAGGGTGGTAACTAGCCACGGCCGAAGTCTCCCACCAGTCCAGACTCAGACAAATTAGAAAATGCAATCTCCTAAATTCGTCCTACCGAGGATCGAACCCGGGATCTCCGCTAGCAAAGCGAATACTCGCACCACTGAGCCAGCGAGGCCGTCAAACATATTGGCTCTTGCTGCATCTCCAACCCGCGTCTATAAAGTTTCACTATACAGTGAACATATTTAATTAAAAAACCAAAAGGTATTAGAAAGAAATTATATGACAATAGAAAATATGGTTTTTAGAGCTTTAAAAGTGTTAAATTTCTTTATGAAGATATTTATGATTCTTTTATATATATAAAACTATTTATCCCAATTTAACACATGACGTCGCCTACTTAAGCTTTTTTGACAGCGTTAATATGAATTGACAAAATGGTTAAATAACATCATTTCGATCTGAATTAAGTTTTAATAAATTTTATATCTTGCTTTATAACTCGGCGGGAACAACAGAAGCACTTAACTTCCAGCAAAAGGTCACATACCGTTGACCGGCGGTGTCCAAAGCTGACCTTTGATTATATCGCCGCTAATGGACCCCGTCGTGGATGGTATACCTTTATAATCCAACTAGCGAATGGATGTCAAATACCAGCTTAAAATATTTGTGAGGTTTTTAAGTCTTCAATTTTCTAAAGATATAGTTCCATTACAAGATTGATTCCTAAAGATAGCAGAAATCGCCGGTGGACGTTGCCATGTCTTTAAAGTCTACAACCCAAAATTAGTTGCTATATCAGTTGCAATACCCGGACTTGACCATTGAATTAATTGACCTGGATGGACCCGCTAGCGTAAATCAAAATACCAGGCATCAAATTGATGTCTGAGGAAGATGCCCGGGTAAGGAGGCACTGCTTCGAGGCCCGCAACCTTCAACTAAAGTTGAGAAGAACCCAGGAGAGAGTCGCTATTATAAAGTCATTAGTAGGGTTTTTTTTTGTTGTAAGGAGGAAAATATCCCGAAGGATATTCAAATTCAAATAAATATATTTGCCATATAGGTTACATCCGTGTTTACGTATAAATTAGTTCCACTGTATTTGCCTTTTAATAGCATGCAAATATTTAGTGATGTCAATAATTCTATTATGTCAGTTATTGATGTACCAAAAAATTCCGCAATTTGCTTTTCAATACTGTAACTTCTATTTAAAGTAATGCGGTAATTTATTATATATTTACTGCCATCACTATAATATTTTTATGCATTAGACTTGATTTAATCGGTGGTGCTTTTATTCTGGTAGGATTTCGCTTATCTTAACCTCTTTCTTCAAATTGAGTTGGATTTTCCGTTACAAATATAATTATATCATAAATATATATTGAAGGGAGAGTTTTTCATTAGTTCCTTAAAGAAGGGTTTACAACTATCAATTGGTTTCAAGTTGCAGACAGCTTTTATGTAACGTTTTTAAGAACGAAAAGGGAACTCTTTGTCAGTAGAATACCCCCAAAATATAACACCATAGCGCAAGATCGATACCACATGTGCATGATATGTCATGAGTACTGTATTCTTATTAACGACCTTGGATAACCTAAACAATAAATACGAAAGCTTATTAAGTTTTTTACATAAATAGGCAATATGTGTGCCCCACCTTAAATTATGATTTGATGAACGATTTTCTCTCCCAAATGACAAATAGTTAAATATTTGCCTAAATATGACTAGATAGGAACCGCACAGTAATACTTCGAGCTGACTCCTTGATAACTCTTAGATGCCACCCTTTTTGCCTCTTTGGCGTCTTGGCCAAAAATTTCCTGAAATATTAATATAATAACCACACCATTATGTTTTTGTAGAGTAACTGAATAGCTGCAACAACAATAATTTAGCAGTCTAAACCTCTTATAGATGCTCTTTTTTTAAGGTAGGTAAGTTGCAGCCTATTAATATCCCATTGCTGGGCACAGGCCTCCTCAATCAAAAGAGAGAGGGTTTTTCGAGCATAGACCCACACTGCTTCTCTGCAAATTTGGACGCATAACACACAAGTGCGCTCTCTATTCCTTCACTCTCATAGTCCGATTTAAAGGCAATCTGACACGTTCGCAGAGAAATCAGGCACAAAAGCGACGGCTTAACGTGCTCTTCGAGGCACGGGGTTTGAGTACACCGATAATTACACAACTTCGGGCAAATATTGAGAAAATCGTAACAAAAAACTCCAGGATTTCAAGGCAGTCGCTCCTTTTTCATATTGACCCTGAATGAGGATCTGAGATCTTTAGAAAGGGATAGATTTAGATTTTAATGTATTTATACCATAATTACTTATTTTTCATAGCCCCAATGGCCTAGTACATAGGCAAACATTGTTAGGAAATATACATAATCGAGATACAATTCTAATGGTCAAGTCTAGTCCTGCTAGTCCACACTAAAGCAACGTGGTTAGCTCCAAACTCTCTCTCCGACAGATGAAGAGGTTTGTGATGGTGAATAATGAGAAGAGATGATTTCTGAATATGAGAATTCACGGACAAACCTCACTCATTCAGATTTAAGATATCTATCTAAGCAAAAATATACAAAAAAGGCAAGTAGGAGCCCAGTTACGTCTCGCAGCTGGGCATAGGGCTTCTCACACGAAAGGAAAAAGGGTTAAAGCATAGACCCACCAATCCTGCGGGTTGACGGGTTAAGTTAAAAGATATACGTAGTTATTAATTTCATTTCATAATATTACTTACAAGGAGTCACTCGCAAGGGAATGTTGAAGCACTCAGGTATTTGTCACAAGGCAAGTGACACAAATATATTTAGTAACTCCGGACGGGTTAATAAATATATCTCACGATTGAAAACGGAGACCACTATATACAATAAGGATATCCTAAACATGTAAAATATGTACGTACGTGTAATTAATATAATGCAACTGTTACAAAACTGTAAAAATTATTAAATATGTTTAAAAATATTACCATTTTAGTTAAAGATATGGTCTTAAGATGTAGATCTAGTATATAAAGTTCGTGTTACACCGTTTTTTAATGAATGTTCTTGTGTATGTTCGGTAGGTTGGAGAATAGATGTGATCTTAAATTATTTTTCGATCAGCTAGTATATATAAATCATGTATAAAATAGTTTATTTATTTTAGAAAGGGCATCAACAGGTTACGTTAACAAAAAAAAGTACTTACTTACTGGTAGCCACAACATGCTTTATAAAAAAATTACACTAACGTAAAAATACACATTACATAATAAAAAACAGAAGAATAACTTTTTAAATGTTCATCATATAACTTACGAAACCAAAACAAACTTGTTATAAATTCTAGTAGGCTACATAAGATTAACAACTCATTTAAGGGTAACTGTATACGTTTCTATAATAAACTCCCACAAGACGTTCTAAAGATGTCAATTAATAAATTCAAAGTCTTTGTTAAAAGAAAGTTGATAGAAAAATCGTATTATAAGTTGCAAGATTACCTAGACGATAGAAACGCTTGGGAGTGAACAAATTGCTCTAATTTTAATTAAAATATAGTAAACTAATTTGTTATTGTAATGATGATGGTAAAAAAAAAAACCCGACTGAGTTTGTTGTGGGTTCTTCTCGGATCAGGGCGCGAAGGAACCCTCGTAACTTTAGATTTTAAGCCGATCTTGAGTACCGTCATCAGATGTATATTAGAATCAGAGTGTGGAAAAAAAATATAATTTGACGATTCAAAAGTGCTGTAATATGCCTACTTGAATAAAGATATTTTTGATTTGATTGATTTGATTTGATTTAAATTTGTACAAAAAATAAAAATTATACAAAAATAATATATTGTATTTTTAGAACAATAAGTAGAAACTTTTTTAAGCTCTATTTGAGGTTTAGAAAGCTTTAGAATTCCATAGTGAAATTAGTTTAGAGCTTGCCTGCATTATAAAGCGTACTTTTAAGATATATGTCAAAGACATTATAATACGCAAGACATAATATAGCGTCTTCTTCTTCTTTTAATAATTGTCTCTCAGATGTGACAAGGCACACTCAATTTCGCCTGTGTCACGTTAAATGGAGAAGGCAAGTAAGAGATATGATGATGAGTTGAGAGATTAAACTATTTTGACGTAATTTGAAATGTCCATGGAAGTTCAATGTCACAAAATGTCTGTTTTCTCGAAGTAAAACTGGGTTTTTTTAAAGAGTAACTTTGTTTCTTAGTTTTTCTCAATCTCAAAGGATTATATTTGGAACAGGTACTTTGTTAGTGACTATAGTTTTTTAACATCGGATCGACTTATTCAAAATAAACTTTGGTACACTCATTTATCTGACTTCTTTACTCGCGTCTCTGTATATTGATATAAGTATTTTTATTCTTCAATATACGTATGATAAAGTGTACACATTCTGAATTCCTGTAGTCCAAATTAGTCCGTTTTAATTGCATAATAAACATAATATAAGTACACCGTTTATAGTTCAGGAAGCAGTCGTCTGGGACCGGATTTTTAACCTTTATAACTTATTAATTACCGAATCAATTCAATTAGAGGAAACGTATAATTAGACACATAAATATACGCGTTTCTAATAAGAAGTTTTATTACGGCAAAGTTCATATACCTATTTATATATTGTATAAATCTAAATCGTTATCATTTGTGACGAGTGAACTGATTGTTTTTATCACAGAGATACTCCGAATTAGACTAACTATTATAATATTGGAATAATTCACAGAAAAAAGTAGAAAATTAATCTGTAAAAATATAGTAGAACTTACATATAAAACACTCAAATCTATTTATAAAAAAAAAAACAAATGATAACGTAAGCCATAGTCTACGTATTGGCTCGTATTGGCTCGATGACATCGCTAACATGTTCCCTTTGCAACGTAGACGCTCATTATAAACGGATGTTCCCATATTCCAACGGACACCGCCGAATACTAGTACATTTTGAAGTTTGAAACAACTAGTACATTTATTAAAACTTTTACATTACTTCTCTTAAGCTAAAACAATTACAACCTAACTGATAGACTTTTAAACTTTATTAATGTCTTATTTTTCTTATTACAGGTAAGTCCAGACTAGGTACAAAAGAGCACTGTTGTTTCAAGAAACCACGATGGAAGTGAAGCAGCTGTGGACTCGCCATGTTGGCCTTGGCTACTCTACCGAGTGCCTTTCATTTTACCACTTCAGGATCGGCTGTAATGTGATTAATAGATGAAATAGCCGAAAAAAGGTTGATAAATCCTAACAAACTGCTTTTACACAAGTAAGATGTTTTATCACTGTTAAAGACTTTACTTTACTTTACTTCACTGTTAAATTAATTTTCAATTATGACTGATTAAGTCGCTATTTAGAATTAAGATCTGAGGTTACGTAGGTTTCTTAGCGCACTGTTCTGAGAAGAAACCACAACAAACTCAGTCAGTACTTTTGTTAATTCTGCTGTCAACTAACAAGCTTCAAATTAATGACGTCCTACTTTAAGTCCCGCATTTAACTGGAGTAGGAAGTAAAAAGAAAGATTTTTTTAAATTTCTTTTCATGTCTATATATTCTATTCTAATTTATTCTACTACTAGCAATGCCCCGCGGTTACATCCACGTAGATAACCATATGGTAGCAATGGAAAGTCTACTGAGTCGGAACTAGATGACATTTTTAAATTCGTTATGTCTTTTGAATGGATCGTCCTATTTCAATCATTTAAAAAGTATTTTACAGGTATTGAAACGGTCTTTAATAAAATAAAATCATTTAATAGGATAAGGATTAATACAGATTTTTTTATTTTTAAAATTTAAAAAGTAGTTATAGTGGCATTACTATAGCAGTTGGACATATGGTATTCAGGACTTTTTTATAGATATTAACACGTTATTTAATATTGTAGAACGTTTTTTTGTTCTGTCATCAATAGTTTCCGCAGCGCATGCGACGACAGATTTTTTGTGACTATTTTTTTCACACCTTGGGCTACAATAATGCATTTTTTTATTAGGGATCCCTATTTTCTTTGAGAAAGTGAAAATGCAGCTTTCTAATGGTGAAAAAATTTTTGGAATCGTTCCTGTAGTTTTTGTATGAAAACGTTTTAACATACGTACTTACATACAAAAACACAAATGTTTAGATTTTTACTGTTCCGCCACATTAATTCATTTTGTAAGCATCCTCTTGCACAAAGGTTGTCTGGAAGAGGTTGTTTACAGCAATAAGACCGCCTCTGTACCCTCTTAGCATTAGTTTTCGATTCTTAGTTTTGCATTTCGTGTATGTGTTTTTATGCAAATGTAATTTGTATGTTTCTATCTATCTACGAAGCACAAGCTGTATTTCTTTTGAAGAGAATAATTGCTTAAAGAAATAATAATGGACGCATTCTTCGAATTTTTACCAGCATCGTAAACTCCCACGTTACAATATTTCATCACAGTCGGCTATATTTGGAAATAATAGAATCAGCTAATATAATAGTCGATTAGAGAAACTAACCAAATATTTATAAAATGTTAAATCAAATGGAAGTAGTGTTTTACAAATTGACTAGCTGCTACCTGTGGTGCTGCTAACCGTCCATTTCAAAAGCCTTTTCTCTAACAATAAAATTAACCTAACTTTTTTAAACATGAGCTATCTTTCAGTGGAAGACCTGTAAAATCAATCCAGCTGTTTCACAGATTAGCCAGAAACAACTTAAAGACAGACACTTCCAAGTACAGCATTTTAAATGCGTAAATGAAAAGCTGTTAATTTAACATTACAAACAGATATTTCAATTTGTTTGTAAATATAACTTTTTAGTTTTTTTTATTTCTGGGAAATGCTTATACCCACCCTGGAAGAGTAGGAATTCTCCAACCGCGAGTGTGGGACTCGCTGAAACCAGAATATCCACTAAAACCCAGCGCATCCCTCGACACCCTTGGATAAGATCACTAGAGGGTCCCATGGCAAAGACATGCTGCCAAGTTTTGCATTTTATCTTAGATTTTCAAACATACAGACAAACTAAACCAATCAAACTATATTCTACGACCTATTTACCGAATTATCACCTGCGTTATATTTGATTCCGTGGCAATATGAGAAAACCCGTATAGACATCATCTACATTATGATTAATGTAATTTTACTACATTTCGAGTCAGTCCTGCTTATGGCCATTTCTAAAAATAAATGCTTTGAAGTGAAACTTCTTTAGCCGCATTAGGGAAAAGTATTTACGGATGAAACGCCTGATTAGCATCACAAAGATGTGCAGGGTTTTATATGAAAATTCGTTACCTTCAAGATTAGGTAGTTTCACTATCAAATAACATTTGGCATCTTAATTTGCCATTCGTCAAGAAATAATTGAATATACTATTTTTCTTTAAAATATAAAATAAAAATGTTTCATAAATTTCTTTTTTCTAAATTTTTAATTACAAGGCATTTTTATTTACAATTCGTCATTTGAGAGTTCAATAAATTATTTGTATTAATTTTCAACACTTTAAATGACAACTATGTTCATTAAATTCCTTTCCTTTTCCCTTTCATTAGATCTCGGAAATCTAAGGTTTTGGATTTGTATAAATATAAACAAGACTTCAAAATTAGTTTGCCAATGAAGTTTCACTTCTGACTTGTGTATTTTTTACGCCCGCGATTTAAACTTTTTTTTGGTGTGTTTTCAGTTGGATTTGTATTGGCTTACATTAATAATTGTATACGATATCGGATTTCCTCATGATAAGGCTGTAACTAATTGTAAACAGCGTATACCATTTAAACAAACGAGTTGATACTTTCTTTTAAACGAGATTATTTGAATACATAATCACTCTGTCTTATTATATACATATTTTGTCATTATCGCGTTGAATTATTATATCGAAATAACAAACAACGTGAGATCTCTACATTTTTTTGTTATAAAACCGATAATAATTATATACTTTCGCATTTTTTACAAGCATCGTAAACGCCCACGCGGAATTTATTTTATCACACGCGGCCATATTGGGACGTTATAAAATCGGTAACACAGTAGTCGGGTTTATTCGTGAATTATACAAATGACGTGGCGATTGTCTTGTCACTGATTAACATGATACTATTTAGCGGATTTTATTTTCTTTATTCAACAAATTATTCTCAGTCTATACATGAATGTAAACAAAACGAAAGTTATGTCTTTTGAAAGAGATGAATCTATGATGAATGCCAATATTTTGATAGATGGGGAACACGTAGAAGAGGTGAAAGAATTTGTATACTTGGGATCTAAATTTACAAAAGGTGGAACATATGAAAGTGATATTGAAAGGAGAGTGAATGCAGGGAATATGGTAAATGGTGCTCTGCACGCCTTTATGAATAACCAGATGGTGTCTCAAAGATTCAGACTGTGCATGAAGGAGTGCTAGTGCCAACACTTATGTATGGTAGTGAAAGTTGGGTAGGGCAGAAAAATCACAAAAGTAAAACAAACGTGGTAAAGAAGTATGAGTGGATTGAAACTGAGTCACTAAGTAAGAAATAGTGTGATAAGAGAATGTTGTGGTATAAATGAAGATGTAGTGACTAAAGTTGAGAAAGGTATGCTTAGATGGTTTGGGCAAGTTGAGACAATGAATGAAAGGAGACTGATAAAAGAGATTGAATATTCAAGAGTGAATGGGAATGTTGGAAAGGGAAGATCAAGGCGAACATTCCTGGACCAAATCCAACCTACGAACTTGTATAGATATAGATATATGAAAGAAGCGAAGGTGATATACAAGGATCGTGGCAACTGGAAGGGCGTGGTCTCTGCCTACCACTATGGGAATGAGACATAATGCTATTTGGAGTATATAAATAATACACGTTGATTATATAGACCGATAGTAGATTTATAAACTAAAACTCTAAACCTTTACTAAAATAACATAAGAAACTATATATAACTAAAATTCATTGAGAGAATAACGAACATGTTTATATACTATTATAACCACTCCAAGGTTTACTCAATACTCAATTAATAATAGTGATATTTCTAAAATTTTAATTTAACTGACTTTGAGCCAATTCGATTTACTAAATATTTCTTACTTTTTCGTCAAATTTTCTTATTTTATATTATGAAAATTAAGAAACAGCAATATTTCTTTTAGTGAGAATAACATTAAAACTAACTTTCAAAAACTTGTATAAAACAAGGTCGTTGAAATCATCAACTTTTTGAGACAACCTGCAAAGAAAGTGAATAAAATTAAAACTTATTAATAAAATAGACGGCCTCTGCCCTACGGTGGGCACAAATAGATACCTTATGCTAACTAAATTAACACTGCTCAGTTACTTTTAACTAAAATGTTATTTACAATCAACGATTTTCAAATTCTCCAACATCATTAGGCGCCAGCGTGTTATTTATTAAATTACACCCGAGTTAACAAGCGTTTATATAAATAGTCGAACGAAAAATCAAAATGGTGATACAGTTTATTAAAGGATTGGTTCCGCAGTTTATATGTTATGTTTCTTTCAAATAAAATTCAATAACTTTAGACTTTCAAACTGTAAACCTTTCTCACTATTCAAATTGTAACACTATATAGAAAATTTATTTTGTGACTATGCTTTGTAATTAATCTATAAATACTAAATACGTATATATTGTATCACAGCTGTTTACATTATTTATCTGATTTCATTGTCAACTTAAACCCTGGGTAACTAATATTCTTTTTAGCCTATAACTTTGCATGTTGGACTACAGACGTGTGGTCCTGAGTTCGAGTCCCGGGTCGGGCCAATTCAAAAATCAATATTGAGTTTTATATTAACATTTTACCAATATTTGCCCGAAGTTGGGAAGTTGGCGGTGTGATCCACCCCCATGGCTTGGAGAGCACATTAAGCCGTCGGTTCTGCGCCTGATCTCTAACTGATCGTATCGGATTCCCATCACATCGGACTATGAGATTGCACTTGTGTACTATGCCTGCCAATCCGCAATGGAGCAGCGTGGTGGATCTATGCTCTAAAAACCCTCTTTCCTATAAGTCAGGAGGCCTGTGCCCAGCAGTAGTGGGATGTTAATGGGCTGCTACTTACCTTATTTACCTAATTATGTATAAGGGCCAATATTCAAATTGACATTTTTAGTAGAAGCTCACAAATCAATTCCACGCAATATCTATGGCCAATACACTACTGATATTTTAAAAGTTGCTAATAGTTTGTACGACTTATATTAATTCTTATGTATGACTATTGCCTATCAGTTTCAATAATTACTGTCTTTTTAAATCCATGGGTTGTCTGGGAGAAATTGCTACTAAGCGATAAGACCGCCTTTTGTAGTTTACGTTTATTATTACCGTATGCAAACAATTTGATGTATAATAACACATAAAATAAAAGTAATACCATAGAAGAACCTTATCGATTTTATCGATCGATATTAAAATCGTTTTTTAAGATTAGGATATTTATAATGTAATTGCATTCCAATTTTTCAATTTCAATAGTAATAAACGCTACACAAGCAAATTTTTATTTACAAAATCGTACAATATTCTGGTAAAAATTATTTTTTCTCTAGCATCATGGGAGTAAGAAACATTTAAACTTAGATAAGATATCCCTTGCGTTTATCTCTGTCTACCTGTGAAACTTGTCTCGTTAAAGTTGGTACGTGCAACAGATTTGTGGATACACATTGTAAGTAAACAGATAGTTAAAAAAATTACAACCACTTCGTTCATTTTTTACGAAGTTAAAATATTATTTAAATGTTTTTTTGATTCGTAATAACTTATACTGGATATGGTGTTTGTTAGTCGAAATATGTTTGCGAAAACCAAAGTAATTACAATATTCGTACCGCATCAGAATCAATAAAAAGCTCAATGCTAATTGCAGAATGTATCATTTTTAGTAAAAAAATTTGGTCAAAACTTAACCGTAACAAAAAGGCAGCAATGGCAAATGTCAGAAGTAAATTAAAAATAAAAGCGTTCAGTAGATGGCATCACTATGAACAATATTAGTTATGCGGACGACATGGTTCTGTTGAGTCCCTCGATCGGTGGTCTTAGGAGGTTGATGAAAATATGTGAAGAATATGCGGAGGTAAATGGGCTCAGCTACAACCCCAAGAAGAGTGAATATCTCATCTTCAGGGGTAAAAACAAATCATTAAATGTTGACCCACGTGTACAACTAGGTGGAACGCCCCTGAGGAGGGTGGCTGAGTTCAAGTATCTCGGGCATATTGTTACGGAACGTCTGAGTGACGACAGCGACTTGGAGCGTGAACGAAGGGCTATGTCGGTGCGAGGCAATATGTTGGCTCGCAGATTTGCATGTTGTACGACGGAAGTTAAACTGGCGCTATTTAGAGCCTACTGCCAGTCCTTCTACACATGCAGTCTGTGGACCGACTATACGCAGCGTACCTACAATGCCCTGANTCAAATTGACAATTTTAGTAGAAGCTCACAAATCAATTTCACGCAATATCTATGGCCAATACCCTACTGATATTTTAAATATTGCTAATAGCTTCTACGACTTATATTAATTCTTATGTATGACTATTGCCCATCAGTTTCAATAATAACTGTTTTTTAAATCCATAGGTTGTCTGGGAGAAATTGCTACTAAGCGATAAGACCGCCTTTTGTAGTTTACGTTTATTATTAACGTATGCAAACAATTTGATGCATAATAACACATAAAATAAAAGTAATACCATAGAAGAACCTTATCGATTTTATCGATCGATATTAAAATCGATTTTTAAGATTAGGATATTTATAATATAATTGAATTCCAATTTTTCAATTTCAATTGTAATAAACGTTACACAAGCAAATTTTTATTTACAAAAACGTACAATATTCGGGTAAAAATTATTTTTTCTCTAGCATTATGGGAGTAAGAAACATTTAAACTTAGATAAGATATCCCTTGCGTTTATCTCTGTCTACCTGTGAAACTTGTCTCGTTAAAGTTGGTACGTGCAACAGATTTGTGGATACACGTTGTAAATAAGCAGATAGTTAAAAAAATTACAACCACGTCGTTCATTTTTTACGAAGTTAAAATATTATTTAAATATTTTTATTCGTAAAAAGTTATACTGGATATGGTATTTGTTAGTCGAAATATGTTTGCGAAAATCGAAGTCAATAACGTAATTACAATATTCGTACCGCATCAGAATCAATAAATTCAAAAGCTCAATGCTAATTGCAGAATATATCATTATTAGAAAAAAAAATTGTCATAACTTAACCGTAAAAAAAAAGGCAGCAATGGCAAATGTCAGAAGTAAATTAAAAACAAAAGCGTTCTTTTATATTTAATTTAGTTCTGAACAACGGGGTAAAACTTTATTGTTGTGTTGGCTAGCTTTTGACAATATTTTCAGGGTAAGTAAGTGATTAGCAGCCCAATTAACGTCCCACTGCTAGGGACCTCCTCAGTCAAATGAAAGAGGGTTTTTAGAGCATATATCCATCATGTTGCTCCGCTGCGACTTGGCAGGCATACTACACAAGTACACTGGACTATGAGAGTGAAGGAATAGTCTTTCACTCTCATAGTCCGATGTGACGGCAATCCAACCCGACCGGAGAGAGATCAGGCGCAGAACCGACGGCTTAACGTGCTCTCCAATGAACGGGGGTGGAGCACATTGCCAACTTCCTAACTTTGGACAAATATTGAGAAAATCTTAATAGGAAACTCAGTATCGATTATTGAATTCGCCCGACTCGGCACTCGAGCCCTGGACTTCATGTCTGCAGTCGAACAAGTTGACCAATGAAGCCATTACTTGTTTTATTTTAAGTGTATTAGTATGTTATTTTCAGTTATCATTAAGGTTTTTTTTATTAAATGGTTTTATTTCTACATCTATATAGAAAAGAAATATCCAGGTATATATTGACTCATCACGATATCTCTAGAACCATAAGGCATAGAGACTTGAAATTTGGTAGAAATATTCCTTTTGCCAGTTAAGAACAAATTTTACGAAATTCCACCCGCAAGGGGGTGTAAATAAGAAAATAGGAATTTTCCGGTTTAAAAAAAAATCAAACTCCACATTTACAAACTATATCTTTGGTGGTATATAAAACTTAGTCAGAATTTTTTTTTGACATATTGGAAACTATCAAAAGGAATTTCGAAAGAGTTACAGGAAATTCCGCCCTCAAAGGGCAGTGCGGATATGTTTCTTATTTGTAAAACAATTTGCCTAAATTAATGAAGTTGCTATCCAAAAAACATTCCCCGCCGACGAAGTCGCGGGTTCAGCTAGTTTTCTTAAAAATCGACGTCGTTTGTTCTTCAGCGAATCTTGAGTATTTTTCAATTAAATGTAATACATTTTCGGAACGTAATAAAATTCTTCGTTAAATTGTAATGAATAATTTAAATTTTTCTAGGGAATCCTAA
Source organism: Elymnias hypermnestra (assembly GCA_015832385.1). Lineage (NCBI taxonomy): Eukaryota > Metazoa > Arthropoda > Insecta > Lepidoptera > Nymphalidae > Elymnias > Elymnias hypermnestra. The sequence goes on from JACTOM010000044.1 coordinate 1,711,233, forward strand.
AACATCATGACGCCTTGTACTGCTATCACAGTTTTGCCGTGAACACTCTTTAGTCAACAGGTGGTCGAGAGAAAAAATGTTTTTATTTAAATAATCTATAGCTTTGACATTATAAGCCTAGGGCTGGTTCGTATTTAAATTGATATTTGTAAACATTAATCAAATCAACAATAATATTTTTATTTCTGATAAATATGTTTGGTACAAAATAAATTTCATGTTTAAATGTAATAAAATTAGTGTAGTTCAGAGACTATGTCTTTATATTGTTTGCAATCACACATAGAAGTTAGTAAGGATAAAACTCGATAAAGTTACGTCAAATTTGATCCAGCTAAATGAAAGCTCAGAAAAAACCTGTTGAATATTACAATATTGAAAATCATGTTTGGTGATATTATTATTGTACGCAAATAACCTATGAATATTCATTGTTGTCAGATGTGTATAAGAAAATTCTCGATGTTATTTATTTTTATTTCGAAAATAAAATAAGTTATACTTCAAGGACTATGTTGTGATGATTTTGTTTTGAGATGTTGTCGATATTTATATAGAAATACATAGTGAAACTGCCTCATTGGTCTAGTGGTTAGCATGTTCGACTACAGACATGAGGTCCTGGGTTCGAGTCCCGGGTCGGGCCAATTCAAAATCGATATTGAGGTTTCTATTAAGATTTTCTCAATATTTGCCCGAAGTGGCGAAGTTGGTNATTAGAATTTAAATTAGAAAGAGAATTAACATTAACGTAAATTGAGAATATTTATTAAATAAACAGTAAAGTTATTTAACTGCAACCTTTTACATATCTATCTACAAATAGCAAATAGAAATATCAAACTATAATCTAAAAGATTACTTAAACTATAGAAAAAGTGGGAGTGAATGACTAAAAATTATATCGTAATGATCATTACGATAAAAACAATTGACTGGCTTACTGTGGCTTCCTCTAAAAACAATGTGCAAGTAACCCTCACTAACCCCAGCTTTTAAATCATTTTATAATGTCATCATTAATATGTATATTTCTAGTCATATGTGGAACAAAATAACTATATTTGACAGTTCCAAAGTCTAGTGAATCAGTCAATGCCTACTTTTATAAAGAATATTTCATATCATATCAATGTAAAAAAGAAAGAAAGCGGCAGCCCATTAACATCCTACTGCTAGGCACAGACTTCCTCACTCATAGGAGAGAGGGTTTTTAGACCCACTACGCTGCTCCACTGCAGTTTGGCAGGCGTAGTACACTCTCTATTCCTTCACTATCACAGTCCGACGTGACGGCAATTCAACTCCACCGGAGATAGACCAGGCGCAAGACCAAAGGCTTAACGTGCTCTCCGAGGCATGGGTTGGACACCGCTAATATCCCAACTTCATGTAAATATTGAGAAAATCTTAATAGAAAACACAATATTGATTTTTGAATTGGCCCAACCCAGGGCCTCATGTCTGTAGCTGAACATGCTGAACACTAGACCAATTAGGCAGTCAATGAGGCATATCAACCTGATAGGTGGCAATCCTTAATCCCAACGACGATTAATAAACTAAAATAAATTTGTAACTTTTCCCTAATGGCTGCCTTAATGAAAACACTAATTAACATGAAACAGTAATCATTATTCATGCGACGTATTAAACAGTTATAACGGCCCAATTGATAGCTCGCTGGAATTAAATTTAAATATTCAATAATTATTGCATGTCAATAATTATTATTGGTTTGCGTTTGTCGTTTCGAATCAATTATCACGCGACGGGGTGGCTGAGGTCGACGAAGGTTAGGGTTAGTATAGGCTTTCGAAAGAAGGGATCCTCTACTGCTCATTCAAGGTTGAGGAAAGATCCGCTGGGTTCTGATAAGTATTCTATCGTACAAATCGAGACCTACACTCCCAACTGAAAAGATTTTGTTTTCCATCGAGTCGTTGAAGGGTCGAGAGGTGAAGAAGAGGCACTCGACAATGTTCTCACATAGGAGATAGCCTCTGGGCAACATTTTCGGAGCCTGTCTTCCAAAAGAGCGATAACTGAAGGAATCCATCTTTGGAGTTGTGTTAAAAATCCCAAGGCCTCGCAATCGAGCGACCTAACAGCCCCGTTGAAATTTACCTTTTGAAAAATCTGTAAAACTCGCATCATCTCCTAGTGTTGAGATTAGAAATAGCATAGATATTCAGAGAGAACAGGAACGCACGTTTACAATTATCTCTGTGATCCAGTCGTGCTTTTAGTACATGGAGACGTAGGGAAGGCCATGAATAGCGAGCTATCATCTTATACTTTTATTTTCCACTTCGGAATAAGACACAGCACCTGATCTCTCTCCAGTTATGTCGGAGTACCTCTCCATTGGACTATGAGAGTGAAGGAATAGAAAATGCGCTTGGGTACTATGACTGCCAACCCGCAGTCGAGCAGCGTGGAGGGTCTATGCTCTAAATACCATCTCCCCTGTGACTGAGGAGGACTGTGCCCAACAGTGGAACCATAATACCACTTACCTTATCTTACCTTACCCCGACTGGATTTGAAGTCAGGAGCATGGAAGTCGATGGTAAGTGAGATAACCCTTTAAAGCTCAGCAATAACCTCCTCATACTTAAATGGAGGGGATCAGCACGCATCTTATTAACCAACAAGGCAAATTAAGAAAATCTTTTTTCTAATCTGTTTAAGACTGGATTGGATCGAGGCTTTGGTCAGTGCCTGATACCATCATACCAACAAAGACGTGCATCCAAATTTAATATTCCGGTTCGATGCTGCATAGAAACCATGAAGGGATAAATTAATTCTTAAAATATCAGTTTCGTAACCTCTTATCCTGTATAATTACTAATCATCTGGTGAGTTCACAGTACCAAACAAAATTGCCGATAGACACTGACAATCTTTTAGAAGACGTGTTGAAATTATTTTATTTACTATCGTTTGTTGTCATTTTAAAAACAGTAAGTACTACCTAAACAGTAAGTATTAACGTCCCACAGCTGGGCACAGGCCTCCCCACTCCGAGGAGCGAGGGTTTTTAGAGCATAGACCCACCACGCTGCCTCACTGCGGATTGGAAGGCATAGTACACAAGTGCACTCTCTATTTCTTCACTCTCATAGTACGATGTGATGGGAATCCGACACGACCGGAGAAAGGTCAGAAATCTTAATAGAAAACTCAATATCGAGTTGTGAATTGGCCCGACCCGGGACTCGAACCCAGGACCTCATGTCTGTAGTCGAACATGCTAACCACTAAACCAATAAGGCTTTCGTTTACGTCCTATTTACTATCGTTTACTAAGTTGTGTTAAGATTTGAATAATCTAAAAATATATACAAGTATACCAACATTAGCTGAATTTATTAAAATGATGTCAACACCTGTCGATGATTCAAAGTATACATACATACATACATAGCATCACGCCTCCTTCCCATAGGAGTAGACAGAGACCACGTCCTTCCACTTGCCACGATCTCCTTCGCTTCTTCGTCGGTTAAGATTATTCTTGACCTGGCCCTTGTTTAAAGTGTCCTGGATTTGGTCCAGAAATGTGCGCCTGGGTCTTCCCCTTCCAACTTTCCCATTCGCTATTGACTCATAATTCCTTTCTGTCAGTCTATATAGTCACTACATCTTCTTTTACACCACATCGTTCTCTTATCACTATTTCTTACTTTGTTACTCAACTTCTACCCACTCAAACTTCTCAACGCTCTCATTTCAATCCGATCTTGTGCCGCCTGGCTCCAGCGGCTACCGGCGGTCCTCCTTATATCGTCGGTCCACCTTGTGGGGGGTCTTCCTACACTGCGTCGTCCAGTGCGGGGTCGCCATTCCAGCACTTTCCGACCCCAACGACCATCGGTTCGTCGGACTATGTGCCCCGCCCATTGCCACTTCAGGTTCGCGATTCGTAGGCCTATGTCGGTGACTTTGGTTCTGCTACGGATCTCCTCATTTCTGATTTGATCGCGTAGAGAAATTCCGAGCATAGCCGTCTCCATCGCACGCTGAGTGACTCTGAGCTTTCGAATAAGGCCCATAGTCAGCGACCACGTTTCCGATCCGCAGGTAAGACTTTAGTCTTCAGGCACTGAGGGCGTTTATACAAATAAGAGTGTGTCTATACAAATATAAAATTGAGAAATTCACGTCATGTTGTTATTGTGAATGCAATATAGAAAACACCACGTGTCTCGATAAAATAAAACGTCGAAATGACACCTTAAATATCCCAAACAAAATGAGAATCAATTCGCCGTTAAGACGACCGGAGGCATTCACTACACTACCTGAGTTTTTGTAGTAGATAACTCAGGTCGCGGGCAGTGCGCCGGCGCTCCTTGCTACGGTCGCGCGTCTGTACCGCGTTGTGTTTACACCTCGGCATACTATGTGTGGATACTTTGAACTCGTATATAATCCCACATTGTGTCGTTTATTGTTTACCTTCTGATATTTTACACGTGCACATGTGTTAAGTGACTCATAACAGATATAAATCTATAAAAATTAATATAATATCTTGATTAAATAAACACTTATTTGAAATATTCTGAAATAGTGAATGTGTTAACATTTAGTTTAATAGTGAATGCGGTAAAAACTTATTTGTAAATAAACTGTTTGGTAGCAATTGATGTATAGGCGTCTGTTGGACATTTATGTTTATTTTGTGAGGACGTGATGTACTTGAAAATGTATATTAAATCGGAACGTTTCTATCAACAACCGGACAATCAGCCGCTGAAAGAAGACGACAGGTGCTATTCGGATTACGACGAGGAATTAGACGATCGTGAGTGGTAATTTTTTATTAACATTAAACAACCTGATGTATTTATTAAGGTGAATCTATTCTTTTATTTTATCATTATGAAAGTACATTAAAGCATAATCGTATAAAAACATTGTAATTTACAAGTGTTTTAGCACTGTTAGCACAATTACAACATGAGAAAAGTTTCATTAAAACTGTTTATTTTTCCTGGGTTCAGAAGTGAAATGGTTTTTATAGTAATTGAAAAAATTAAGATGTTTTCTATTTTCTATCTTTATTATTTCTTGTATATATTTTATAGAGAAACGGTAACATTTCGCTTTACAAGTATTGGAATGTCAAGAATACATGTTATATGTTTATGAATTATAATTTTATAACAGTTAGTGGCATAATTACTAAATATATTTAGCTAAGTTATCCGATGATGAAGACGTTTCACGCAAGTGTAAAATAATTTAAATTATGGCTATTAATAGTCGAATAATGAGTATAAATAATATTTTAAAATAAAACTACATATTCTACTTACAAGGGGAGATTTAACTGATGGAAAGTATTTGCTTTACAGATTAATAACATTACTAGTTATTGTACTGCTATTCGCATTATCTTACATACATAAAAATTGAATTTATTAAAATTATGATTCATTTAATGCTCGTTCAGTAGCTAAATTTAAACTTCTATATCGCTCCCAGTGTTATAAGATATTCTCTCTATTAAGATATAAGAAGTAGCATAGCTATACAGAAATCTCATATAAGTATCTTATATAAAAATGCCTTGTAGGTAATCGCTACGTTTAAAAAGAACAATTGCTATTTCATACATAACCAAGAATAATCCAAATATGTTACTTTTATTTAAACATACAATTATAGATAGTTTCAATAATTTTCTAAGACAGAAGTAACCGTAATATTACTTACGAGTCTTAAATAAGGAAAACCGCAAAGAGTAGCATTAGTCTATTATAAATGTATACAAAAACACGGAAACGCCAAATCTTATTGCCTAATATTTAAATGCACTCAATACTTTATGTTGCACTTGATGCATATCATCTATTTTATTTTTAACGAAATTTTAATGAGATTATGTAAACCCTTAACAAATTCGTGTGTTTCTTTTAAATATACTTAATTCAAGAAGACGTAGATAATAACAAGAAAATTATTAGACAGCATTATTAAAAGAAAAATATATGAAGTGCAATTCTATGATCATGGGGAAATAATATTACTTTTAATCAATCAAATAACTATGAAGACTATTAATGTTAAAAAGCCTTATTAAAATTATGTTTTTATTGTTTTTACGTTTATTTGATAATAAAAGCCGCTATAAATATGTAAGTGAAATCTAATGCAGTTAAGTCATCTCTCCTTTTGATAGAATGCAGGAAATAATTTTTTAATGCTTTGAATTTCACACGCAATGCGCGTTGAAGTCTTTGATACGGAGAAATGAACGTTCCGACGGCGAACACACTGTTTACTATTGTTAAAAGCGTTTAATCTTTTATGTTTTTAGAAATAGTAAATAATGATAATATATAAATAAATTCAATAAAAAGTAACAGGCACTCAATACGATTATTGAAATGTAACAATGTTATTACGATTTTGATTAAACTACACACTAAAAAACACGCTTTTAGAGATAATCAGAGTCAAAATAAGATTCAATTACTGGCGAGAATATTATAAATCACTTTTCTACATGCTTGGGGTGCTCAGTATGATATTTTATAGCTAATTCTACAAATCGGAATGAAACAAGTGAAAAATTCGTAATTATAAAACAGCAATGGTGTTTATTTTTACAAGACTAACTTAGGCTACCACTCTCCACTGAATAGCTTATACATACAGCGAACTTGTCAAAAAAAATAATGAATCGTGATTCCAAAGCTGTATTTATAAAAAACGATCGTTGTTATCTAGTCTATAAGCCTAATTTTCTTTTTCTTTTCAGTTTTTAATTAATCTTTTTTTTAAGGTTACAATTTATAGATTGTTGTTAAAGTTTTGTCAATGTAGTTTTCACCTTTAATTTCTTAATTAAAGGTAAAGATACCATTAAACAAAAAGCTGTGAATGAAGTTTCATAATGTATGTAATGTGTATTTTGTTGGTGTTCAATAAATGAAAAAAAAATGATAAACCATTTTATACAAAGCACCCCACGCTTTTAGAACAGTGACATATAATCTAGACTATCTATAACTAGTGAAGCTAATAAAGTGTGTCATAAATAATACATTTCTAATCGATTAATAAAAAACAAATTGTTTAAATATGTTATTTTTAATCATGAGTTAATAGTTTCTTTTTTAAATCATATCACGTTAATGAATGAAAAATGTTTTTCATAGTATGGACAAAAAGCTTTAACGCATCTATTACTGAATTAATTTATTTCTAAATTAAGATCTTTTATTCTGTAAATTATCTATGTTATACCACTTCGCCCATTTAAATTTGTTTTGATAAAACGAATTTTAAAAATATTGAAAATTGTTATTCTCTTGTGAATATTCTATTTGTTGTAGTATGTCAGTAACTTCTCACACTGACTGTTTCTCTCTCTCACGTACAAACACACAAATAAACCATATTTTTTTCTAACATCAATACAATACACATGAAAATATCCACCTCAATACAGCATGCAGATGTAAAAAAAGTTGAAAAGCAAAACTTAGAAAACTGGCACATTCCACCGGACAAATGCATAAAAAGAATAACAAATACAAAGTCCTCAGAGTACAAAATAAAAAGTGAGCCAAAAGAAGTAAAACAAACCGATACTTTCACATTTTACCCAAAGGCAGGTAACCTTAAGACCTTCCACAATGGGTACCCTCAACGGCAAAAAGGTAAATACTTAGCGAGGCCAATTAATGGCGAACAAAAACCCATCGGACAGATCAAAAGACTAGTTTTTTTTTTGGAAAGTATCCAAAAAAAATGGAAGATTTAGAGGAATAGCTATTAAATATTTAAGAGCTTAAGATAATTGTGTTATAGTTCTCTTTCTAATTTATTATATTATATAATAAACTGACTCGCGCAAGTTCTTCTACGTCCGAAAAGACAAAAGGGCAAGGAAACCATAAAAGGTGGATATATACTAGTGTAGATTATTTCCAAGTTGTTATTTTAAATACTACATTAATCTGTACCATATCTATGGGAATAATCTTGGGACTTCTTCACTTTTTCTATCTTTACAAAAATTATCAAATTAAGTGACGTTATAGTATATTTTCCATTAGTATTGTGGTATGCAAGAGCCACTCCAAAAAGGGACCATCGCTATTAAAATAGAAACATCTATCTTATTTCAAATAAATATAAAGACTGCATTATTTTTTTTAATAATTAAAATGAAGCACAAAATTTGTTCCTTAAAATACAAACAGATCTCCTTGAATCTTTAACTTGCAATATAAAAAAAAAGTTTTCTTTTTGGAACTGTTTTATACATTAATATATATAAACATAAGTAATAAGTTAGAAATAAGTTTTAATTAATCAGGAAATTAAGGTATTCAAAATTGACTGACTTCGCTGATTCGACAGACTTTGTTTTGTCTGAAGTATGAATGTGGAGTTAAAATGTTTATTTTATTTTTCTAATCACAAGGTTCCTCGTTTAATTTTCTGATGTGTATAGAATGATAGTTTTGTTGAGATTTGACACGGGAACAGGCATCAAAGTCAAAGTCAAAATATCTTTAATCAAGTTGACCTATTACAGCAATTTTGAATCGCCAAATATCGTTTCTTCCAAATAATATTTAAATGAATGCCTAATGACAATATTAAAGAACGACTTACAATCTAAAATTGAGTCGAGGGTTCTTTCGCGCCCTGATTTGAGAAGAGCCCACAACAAACTCCGTCGGGTGTACGATTTTTTGTCATCGTCATTACAATTTATATATTTTTAATTACATTCGATATCAAGATATAAAAAGCAATTCATTCACACGCTTTTTTTTTTCTTCTAAATATTCCTTCAAATTATAGAATGATCATGCCACAAATATTAAGAGACTGCCCCGGAACGAAAAAATTGAGAAAGTTGCGCTGAAAATCAGAAATTTTGAGAAAACTTAACCAACCAGCAACTTTTCTGATGTAACCAACCTTCTTAGTCCTTTTGACGATATAAACTTTTTCAATGTAGAAATTTTTAAAAAATTTCTAATATTCTACAGAACTTTCTTAATGTTTCCTTCACAAGCTTCTTCTCCTGACTATAACAAACACATTAAAAAAAGAATTATCGAAATAGGTCCAGTCGTTTAGGCGTGAAGTCAATCTACAATCTATATATATCTCGTCAGTAATGTTTATTCAAACACATTAATTAAATTTATTTAGCTCACGTATAAGGTTTAAAGGTATATTTCTAACTATATAAATGCTAACGTTTATATGTTCTACGTGCTTTGTTACTCGTGTTTTCGACGCCATTAATTATGTTGTAAAATTGAGTAGCATTTAATTACACAAGGAGCAAATCAAATAAATAGCAACGAATTAAAAGTCTTTTGTTGGCTGAATAAGGCAATTACACTTTCACCTAATTTTCTTTCCTATCCATCTCACTGCAGACATAGTCTCTTATATAAAACTCTTATGTGACGTAACACGATTGTAAGTATGTTAATTTAACAATTACGTTACTTTATTACTTTTCTATACGTGCTGTAATTACATCCTATTTAAAAGTTGCAAACGTCTGGCGAAATTATTTTCGTAACCTCCTATGTGTTATTAGTTTGATTCCCGTTTGATGTACATGCAAATTGAGAACCCGACATTAATATTAAGTGAATTTCAAGACAGGAATTTTACAGCAATTCTTTCTTCCAGTAGGCTTTTAAAGCACTTTTGAATCGCCAAATATCAGATTATTTCTAATCTACGATAGACTTTTAAATCTACGAGGGTAATTTTATAAAAACACCAACACAGATTAACTAACAATTATTATTATCTTTACTATTTAAATATACACAACTTCTCTATTTGAATTTATACAATTTAGCACTATTTCTCTTAAAACAACTACTTCACGAAAAATAGCGCGAATATATTCATGCGATTGTTCCGCTTGTTTAAATTAAAAAAAAAACCGACAATATTTTATTAATAAAACATTTTTATTAAATATATAAGAAATGGCTTATGGTTTAAATACAATTTTTTGATATAATCATTCAATATTCTAGTGGTCAGCTTTTTCGGCTACAGACACGAGGTTTTGGATTTTAATTCCAGCTCGAGTGAATTCAACAAATTGATATTGAGTTCTCTGTTAGGAAATTAAAAAAAAACTGAGAGTGCCTTCACTCACAATAGATTTGTGTTAGGGCATATACTTGTGCAATATACCCGCCAAACCGTAGTAAACTAGCGTGGTGGGTCTATGCTCTGAAACCCCTCTCACCTGTGAGTGATCAGGCCTGCGCCCAGCGATGAGACGTTAAGGAGCCCCTTACTTACTTAGTTTATTATTTAATAATCAAAGTCAAAATATCTTTATTCAAGTAGACCTATTACAGCACTTTTGAATCGTCAAATATCGTTTTTTCTATATATTATTGAAATGAATGATTGGTGATAACATTAAAGAACGGCTTACAATCTTAAGGTACGAGGGTTCCTTCGCGCCCTGATCTGAGAAGAGCCCACAACAAAATTTTTTGTTATCATCATTACAATATATGTTTTAAATTTATTCTATATCTATATACAAATAGAGCAATTCCTTCACTCCCACGCTTTTTTGTCTTCTAAGTATTCTTTTAAATTGTAGAATGATTTCTCCATTAGTTATGTTTTAATAAAAGATTTAAATTTATTAAGGGACATCTTTGTAATTTCTTCTGGGAGCTTGTTGTAGCAACGTATACAGTTACCCTTTAATGACTTGTCAATTTTATGTAATCGTATTTGCAAAACAGTTTTACAATGGACTCTGTAAAATGCTCATCTAAAAGGCTTAACATATATTTCGATGTAATGAATAAAAGAAGTTCATTTATAAAGCGATTAAATACAAATTTAATAAGTAAACAATATTGTAATATTTCTCTAAACCACAGAATTAAATATTTTAAATATAAATGTATAATATGGTGCTGAAATGGCGAGTAGTTTTAAAACCGTATTGTTATTTCGCTCTTTCAGTGCAATTATTATGAATCAAAAATATTACTAGAGTCGTGGCATTTAAAAGTCAAATCAAATATGTATTTAAATGATCGAATCTAAAATTAAGTGCTCACTGCCCTTTCTGATATCGTGTCTTTTGATAACATATTAATTATTACGTAAAAATATAATGTTTCAGACCGGCTGTGCTGTATTGTAACTTAGTCTGATATTTTGTCAAAAGTAAATCAAAATAATATGAAAAAATAACTTAAATTCCTACTTAAAATTATTCTAGCATCAAATATTGTTAAAAAATGTATCTCAACTTAAAATAAATGAATAAAAAAGTGTTTTACTAACGCTTATCAAAGTAGATACAGCTCTTTGGGGAATACCCGGTGTTAAAAGCGATAAACACGAACATAATTAAAAACAATGGTTTTCGTTATATACCATACAAACATGCGTACTTAAATAAAATGCTTTCGTAAAAAAAAACTAAACAAATTGGTTTAAGTAACTAACTTTTAACAAACACATTGTTGTTTTTGTTCTCGTTTACGAATTAATTTATTGTAGTTTTTGTATGTACTCGTGTAAAATGAAGAACCCAAGCTAATTATTATTTATGCCCTTTTAAAGGAATATAAAGTAAGTAAGTAGCAGCCCATTAACGTCCCACTGCTGGGCACAGGCCTCCTCACTCCAAAGAGAGAGGGTTTTTTAGAGCATAGACCCACCACGCTGCTCCACTGCGGATTGGCAGGCATAGTACACAAGTGCACTCTCTATTCCTTCACTCTCATAGTCCGATGTGACGGGAATCCGACACGACCGGAGAGAGATCAGGCGCAGGACCGACGGCTTAACGTGCTCTCCGAGGCACGGGGGTGGATCACACCGCCAACTTCCCAACTTCAGGCAAATATTGAGAAAATCTTAATAGAAAACTCAATATTGATTTTTGAATTGGCCCGACCCGGGACTCGAACTCAGGACCTCATGTCTGTAGTCGAACATGCTAACCACTAGACCAATGAGGCAGTAAAAGGAATATATATAAGCAAATTTAAACATAGCAAAATCATATCATACTTATATATAATCTGTGGAAGTCCAGGGAAGGTTTACAGGGTTAATAAATATATATTGAATTACATTTTATATATCCGTAATAGTATTGACTTATACAGCAAAAACAAATTTGTAATGATTTATTTTAGCATGAAAAGGGAATCATTTGTTTGCTTTTTTAATAAGATTCCAGAATCACTTCTCAAGTTTTCCTCCATTGACGTGATTCCAGGTGCACATGAAACTTACGTACAAAAACTATGTTTAAAGGAGTAAACCGTTAAGTTTCTTGCCGATTTTAACAGCGATATTAACTTTCCGAACCGGTAGATTACCAACGGATAAACTACTGACGATTCAAAAGTGCTTTTTGTTATTTCAAAAATCTTGTAGTATAATAAAAACAACAAATTCACTTCCCTCAGAGACACTATCCCAACGTCGTTCAGAAATCCAATTAAATTTAAAAGTGAAGTTTTTTTTTGTTTTGAATGTCAAACCTTTGGTGCTCATCACGTCGTTCAGAAATCAAATTAAAAAAAAGCTTTTGTTTTTGACATTTGACATTGACAACCAACAATTTCTGATCGTAACTATAATATTTTACGAACTTTGGCAGGAGTCTCTTGAACACGTTTTTACTATATATAAAACATTCTGCAATTATCATTCACTTTTTATTTAATGATTCTGAGGCAGTATGAAGTTTGCCGTTAGCTAGTATATAATACATACGTAATGCTACCGGGTATCTCTGCCATGAAAAAATTAACCGAAATTAACAATAGTTTTTGAACATTTACAACTCATTGAACATTAAAAAATCAAGTAACCAGATACCCATCCCACAGTATTGCAACAAAAAGGTTTTTTTTTCCAACAAACCTTTACCCCTATTTCACTTATTTAGTTTCACCCCCGTGCATGTCTCAACTTGACAGTACTGTGCATAAAGTACGAAACAGAATTAAAACTGACCAAAAATTTAATTTCAATACACTGTAAATTAAACCTTATTGCAATGAATTAGTGAAATAATCTATTTTTGTTGACGTTAGTTGAAATTTGGCAATTGGCAGCTAAGATTTTGTATTTCCGAGAAAGGACACTCGCTTTATTATACCTGACCGTTAGAAAAAAATCAGTGCAGGTAAAATTGACCTGTAGTTTTTTTTTCTGAGAGCAGGAAATCGCGACAAAGACCCTTCGGTCACGGTGCAGGGTGCTTTCAGGTACGAAGCAAATAGGCTTAGAGCGCACGTACACAATAAGTTAAAAGGCGCACTTATTGCCGTTTGTATAGAGGATTAAAACATCCTAAGGATAACCAGCGGTCTTCTTTATTTCTTAGAATCTTCTGGACTTTAGCTAGTTTTTTGCTAAACTGAGAATTTTTACTTAATTCGCATACTAAAAGGAGAAAGACTAAAAATTTATTTATCAAAGACTATTATTAATCTGTCATAACGTTCAATACAAATTTATATGTGTGCTTGTTTGTTTATGTCTGTATATTTTATTGTACATTAAGAAATAACAATAAGGCGGTCTTATCGCTAAATAGCGATTTCTTCCAGACAACCTTTGGGTTTAAAAAGCGAGTATCAAAACTGATAGCCAATGGCATAAACACACATACTAATATCTACATATAACACGAAAATATACGAACATACATAGCTTATGTAATAATAAACTTACATATATTTAAGATACATATAAATTTTTGTATGATTTATTAAGGTTAAAATTAAATACGCTTAAAAAAACTTAAAGATTTGTATATATCATTAATTAATAATAGTCATAGAGGAAAAATCGATAAAAAACATTATTCTCTTTTCTTGAAGGATGCTTATTTATACTGTCTCCTAATCTAATTTTTTAAAAATCATGTAAATTCAAATGGATAAGAGCTAAAACAATTCAATATATGTAATAATAATCGGTTCCTACCTCTCACTTGTAGTGTATAAACATTTATGGGTTAAAACTATTAAGACACTGTTCTAAACTTGTAGTGTATAAACATTTATGGGTTAAAATTATTAAGACACTGTTCTAAACTTGTATCATATAAACTTTTATAAGTTAAAACTATTAAGACACTGTTCTAAACTTGTAGTATATAAACATTTATGCGTTAAAACTATTAAGACACTGTTCTAAACTTGTATCATATAAACTTTTATAAGTTAAAACTATTAAGACACTGTTCTAAACTTGTAATATATAAACTTTGATACGTTGAAACTATTAAGACACTATTCTAAAACTTGTAGTATAAAACTTTTATGCGTTAAAACTATTAAGACACTGTTTCTTAAATATTTATTGAGAACTTTGTACGAGAAATACCCATTATTACCGACTTTGATCCTAATACCCGGCTCCTTAATACTTTTAGTTTAACAAAGATACAACTAGAGCAACGAGGCATTAATGGATTAGGTTTTAGTAAAGATTGGTATAACTATAATATATATAGATAGCGCCTACGTATAAAGAGGCAAGTATAAAAACCTAATTTAATATAAGACACTGTTTCCAAGATAAATGACTAATACATAAGCATCATGTTTTTATAACTTTATGATTTTAAAAAAGCGATGACCTAGGATAATAAATCAATGATATAATCATGAAAAAAACGTTATTAGCTAGGGTTTTAGTTTCAAATTAGTTGCAAAGTAATACGTCTAGGTGACTAGCCACGGCCAAAGCTTTCCAACATTGTATTAGAAAACGCATTTCCCTGTATATTTCCTGTCAGAAATCTAACTCAGCATCATAGCTATAAAATCAAAGCACCATTTTGCTAATAACCACCGTCTTAATACAATAAAACTTGTGCGATATTGACAATAAGAAATTTTAAACATATACAGTATAATACGCATTTGCATGAAACGCCGACGTTATTTCATCGGTGATTATAACTAATTTGTGATTCCGTTGATACACGAGTGAATTATCGAATGAATTTCGACGGGCAAGGTCGGGGTCGGGGCCTAGGTCGGGGTCGCCGGGGTGATAGAGGTCACTGAAGATCGTGGGAGGGGCGATGCCAGTGTTGACTCATCGCAGGTTCGATACCTCTGACATTTGAGCTCGACCGGCTCGAGTCTGGTTTAGTGTTTCTTTGTTTTTCTCCTCTTGAATTTTTATTAGCTTACCAATAAAATACTGAGACTTCGATCGCATATGTTAAGCCTAAAAATGTCTCCCATAAATTATTCAGCATTTACAACCCTTCCAGATACCGAATACCGTCACATTTCTCAATTCCGTGAAAATATGAGTAAAATTGTCATACGTCAGAGCATCTGTATTGCGAAAACAACAATAATCTTTAAAGGTATATTATACTCGTACAAGGTGTTAGGAGACCGCTTCTGAAAGACAGATGACAGTAATAATGACACCTTTTATGATGGGACGGAAAAAATCGATCCTGATTTAAAATAAACACACCTAAATGAAACAACAGTTTTATAAAGAATACATTACTTTAAAAAAAACCAGCAATGAAACACAAAATCAAAAACAGTTGATCCTCGATCGGGTAATGTATTTTTTATGAAACTATCGATTCATTTAACTGTACTAATGTGATGGAGCATAAATAATACGTTTAAAACATATGATTTTTATTTGAATTAGGATGCATCTTTTAATGCATCGCATTATCGAAGCTGTCATTTTAGTCTTCGTTTTTTGAAGCGGTTTATAGTTTTAGTATTTTTTTTCTGTCTATTTCTGTGATATTTTAATACTTATTATTCGGGGCAGAGATGAATTCATCAAATCACTGATTATTAAAATTTATCCAGCTCTTCTTCAGTTATAAATGTAACGAACTTACTTTGTTGTATATATGTAGATATATAAAGCGCAAATGTTTATATTTTACCTGTCCGGTATAGATTTTAAACCATCCAGCCGATGTGCCCCAAACCGGTTTCATTGGAAAGGCAATAATGTAAATGCGGTTTTAGACGACTAAACTCTCTCATTCTCTCGTTAGTAGATCTCTCATTCTATTCGCAAATATGTAGTAGAGTGATTAACACGGAATAGGATACAATAGCAAATAATAATTATCATACGAAATAAATTTATTTAAATGAAACTTCTTTAGGCGCATCACGAAAATGTGGAGCATTTTTTATGCTGATTCGTTTGAGGGTTAGGTAGTTTTAATATTTACAAATAAAATGTGGCATTTAAATTTACCGCTCGTCCTTTAATATACTATTTCATAAACTCTCTTTTCTAAATTTTTATTTACAATTCGTCGTTTGAGATATCAATAATTTATTTGTATTAATTTTCGACACTTTTAATATTTTAATGACAATTAAAATTAAAACTGAGTGACAGAGTAAGATTTAGAGTGATAAGAGAACGTTGTGGTATAAAGAGGATGTAGTGACTAAAATTTAGAAAGGTATGCTTAGATAGTTTGGGCATGTAGAGAGAATGAATGAAAGGAGACTGACAAAAAGGATTTATGAGTCAAGAATGAATGCGAAAGTTGGAAGAGAAAGACCAAGGCGAACGTTCCTGGATCAAATCCAGGACATTTTAAATAAAGACCAGTTAAAGAGTACTTTAAACCGACGAACTTGTATGAAAGGTTTAATGAGATTAAAAGTAGCGAAGGAGATATGCAAAGATCGTGGCAAGTGGAAAGATGTTGTCTCTGCCTACCCCTATGGGAATGAGGCGTGATGCTATGTATGTATATATGTATTAAATTCCTAACATATCTTCATTTCTTCCCTCCGTATTAATCTCGGAAGTCTAAAGTTTTGTATAAATATAAACAAGACTTAAAAATTAGTTTGTCAAAGTAATTTCACTTCTTTTTTACACACGTAATCATTTCCAAAAGCACATTCAACCTTTGCCCCGGAACAAGGGTTTAATAGCACCATAATGTTATACCTCATAATTCAAGCTTTTATTATAAACATGCTAGAAAGTTCAATAAAATGTCACCGGCTCGATTCCCGTGTTGGTGATATTTATGGCTAAATCATTCCCATGGCGTGTTATCGTCGCATACATACTTTTAAAGCACATATCGGACTCTCGGTATCGCACATAAACTTGTTCACAAAAGTTTTTATTAGTCTTTAAATCTGTCGATATCTTAATCAAGTGTTATCGAGGCTGTGATAAAAACATTAAAGTTTATTTCGATTCAGTTCTCTTTTTATGGCTTTTTGTATACGTTCTACTTCGCCAATGTCATGTAGAATAGCTGTTTTTTTACTACGAAAACTGTTACAGTTATTGTTGGGGTGATTTTAAATAGGTTTATGTGATGAAACTATGGAAATTTTATAACAAAACTATGAGAATCGAGATACTTTTCTTATAGAATATCTTTTTTATAATAATGGAGTACAGAATATATTATCTGTTTAGTATAAACAGAAAATGTTTTGAATTAATTAAAAAAAATACTATACCTATTTAAGGTTTTGTTATCAACAAGATATATTGCAGCCTATTTTATCTAAAGACCCCTTTGATAATTGCCAAAAGTTACTTATTATTGTATGTGTATTGATGATTTCTGAAATATTATACAGTATACTAATGGCATAGTAAGTGATATCTATTTTTGCTTATTTATCGCCCTATTTTCTTATATAATAATATTAATATATAATAGATTTAATATATATTATTACGCCGATATTGACCAAACTTTCAGGGATATTATAAGATAATACTCATTATATTTGTATGTATATTAATAACGTGTTTTTTAAGTAGTTTATTATAATGTAAAAGGAATACATGTGTCTATATTTGCACCTCCTGTTTTTGTTTGTATTCTAAAGGTATTACCTTCGATATTTTTTCTAGCAAGTGTAATCTTTAAATAAATGCTAGCTTATATATCAAAGTTTAGTCAGCAAAGCTATAAAATTATTTTTTTATCGTTCCACTATTATTTTAAAGGAACGATATATGTAACTATGTCAAAGGGTTTCTAGAAAAATGTCCCTTTCAAGCAGTTGTCCTTTGTACACTTGTTTTTATTTATTACTTATTGCACAAAAACAAAAATATTCATAGAGATAAAAAGATAAAAATGTGTACAAAGGCGGCCTTATGGCATGGAGCGATCTCCTCCAGACCACCACACGCTTATGGCGTGCCCAGCCTGGACTCTTCAGCGTGCCGCGCTCGTGGCGGTTATTGGTGCGAATCTCTCGTTCCCCACCGTTATTAGAATGATGGTGAGCAGCGAGAGACTATGGTGTGCTACGCTCTTCTTCTGCGGGGATGTCATGACGCGGAAGCAGATAGTGAAACGATTGAGGGAGGCGAACGTGAACACCTCGACCGCTCGCAGGAGAAGGCCAGGAAGGAGGCGAAAGGCTCACAATCGTTGTCTCCCTCCTATGTGGTGACCTTTGGGTAACGGAAGCGGGATACGTTGCCGAACAAAGAGAGGTCCCGCGAGGTAGTTGGTGGCTTGCCAGGTGCTCCAGGCAATCCACCTTCGGAGTAAGCTTTGCTCATTGACCGAGTTGGGCCTAAGCAGGCACGTCGCTGGCGGAGTCGCGAATGTCTGTCAGTCGCGTTCTCGTGACCCCGTCTCCGAGTGATGTAGGAGCACCGCTGGGTTTTAGCCGGTATGAGTCCGGCATACCCTGGAACATCCTCCCGAGTATTCCAGGTATCCACGAGGATTTCTCAGCGTTAAAAAAAGACAAGAATTTTAGAAGCGAACTATATATTCATAGGGTAAGTGCAAAAACATAAAAATAAACGAAGAACTTATAGATATTGTTATTCGTTAATTTTATTTGGTACATAAGTATATTTATAAATGCTGTGCTCTTATTTTAATACAGAAATGAATATAAAAATAATTTTTATTTAATTTTCAAAGAAAGCATTACACCGTTGCTTTCATGTCGGCCGCTTTGCAAATACGCTACTAAAATGGGTTTTAAAACATTAAAAACATCTATAAAATTATTAACGCGATGTCGCAGTGATTTTTTTGTGTGCACATTTAATTACTTGTTTTATGTACTCCGTTTAATGTATATTTTTATATTTTTTTAATCGTCCATATCAATATAAAATAACAGTAACGTTAAAATGAGGTTATTGAATATTTTCACATGCGTTTAATTTATTAGGCCGATCGCTGTATTTGCTAATAATAATAATGTAAACGAATATATAAATGAATTTTCATTAAAAAGTATATAAAAAATAGTAGCTTTGTCTACATCGAACTTCTTAAACGGATATTGAAAGAAAGCTTTGAATGTGCTTTACGCGTGCTTTCCAATACGCTGTACAATTTTACGCATTTTCTTTATTAATTTAATTAATGGCTTTTATTTGAAAAAACCTTATTCTTCGTACTCTTTAGTAAATGAAAAAGATTCTTTTACATTTATATATACAAAGAGGCTAAATGAATATAAGCGAGTTAAAAGAAAATTTAACTAAGATAATAGTAAACTAAGAGTTCCCGATGGTGTCACCCGCGTAGTTCATGGTCTCGTGAAAATATGAATTCGTTATTAATTGTAGCTTTTATATTTTTAGATTGAAATGGATTACTGTTGAGCTTTTAATCAATGGAATTATGGCTTTTTATTTTATGTCAATAAACCTTAGCACTGCATTGATATGTATATTAATTGTTTTTTTTAGCAAATAAATGATTTGATTTGAAATACATGAAGTGAGAGCGGTAAAGATGAGTGAGCTGATAGTACAAATTTACAAAGAGATTTTATTGCATTATAAATTTAATGAATATGCTAGAAAATTTAATATCTGACTATTTTATTGAGCAATTAGTGGATTCTACGGTCGTAAAAAGAGCATTACTTGCGGGTGGAGGTCAAATGGATACATGGGTTAGATGTCATGTATGACTCTAATGGCTAATTCAGACTTACATCGATAAACAAAGCAATTTATCAACATACCAAATTTATTTAATATTTTCATACTTACGCAACTTTATAACAAATATAAAATAGGGCTCAGTGTATGGATTTTATTAATGTTAATGCAACCTAATTAAATCGAGATGTTTATATGCAATTCGCTTGAAATTGTCTATAAAACATATATATGTATTAGTTAAATTTAAATTTAAACTATCAGTATTGTCACCTATGTATAGCCTAACACGAAGCACCATAAAGGACCATTTAAAATGTTACTACCTAGGTATGTTATATAGATATATTTGTATACATATGAAATTAAGTAAAATGACTCTTTTCACTATGTATATGCTCACTAAGTACACCTTAACCTATATTCCTATGGGAATGTATGACTATAATGACAAAATTGTTCCGTTCGTTAATGTTACCTCGTATTTAATAACATTGCACAATGTTTTTGTTATTATTAACTCCCAATATTTCAGAGCTACATGTCAGTCAGGTAAGTAGCAGCCCATTATCGTCCCACTGCTGGGCACAGGCCTCCTCACTCATGCCACCACGCTGCTTCACTGCGGATTGGCAGGCATAGTACACAAGTGCACTCTCTATTCCTTCACTCTCATAGTCCAATGTGACGATAATCCGACACGATAGGAGGGAGATCAGGCGTAGAACCGACGGCTTAACGTGCTCTCCGAGGCACGGAGGTGGTTCACACCGCCAATTTTTCTTCGCCAAACTTCGGGCAAATATTGAAAAAATCTTATTAGAAAACTCATTATCCGGGACTCAAACCCAGGACCTCATGTCTGTAGTCGAACATGCTAACCACTTAACCAATGAGGCAGTCTATGTGTTGTCACCCAACTATCTATAGTCTAAAACTTGGCAGTGAAAGTCCCGCTCCGAGCAGAGACACCAGAGGATATCGCTGTGGTCCCCAAACGAGACATTCTCACGTCGTTCTATCTGATGAAAATATTTTTCGAAACATCCATGTCCATCACCGTAGCACCTAAGCAACGTACAGACGAAGATTTAAAGTATTTACAACTTGAAACTGAATACTTAAATATTACGTAAAAGCGTCGAATCTCGACAGAGCTCATAAATATTAATACACCAAACATTACACCTGCTTAAACGTTAACCGTTAGTAACTCGTAAACGAGGGGTCTCGACTAGTTCAGGTGCTTTCAAACAGAACTCGCGGGGCAAATATTGGCTCTCTGTTGTGGTCGAAGTGACCCTTCGGCGACCTCTCGACCGGACGACAACGATGCCTATCGGCTTTCCGGTTTGAGTTGGGGACATACATACTTAATTGATTATAAGTGGGGACGCGTGGAAGCCCATTTCACTAACAATAGTGTATTGTACGTGTGTATAAATAGCTTGTAAGCATTTGAGAGAATTTGAATAGGCTGTGTCGAGGGTATTCTTGTAATACGTTGTAATGAGACTTGAGATATGATTCCAACATGTTGTAATAATTTTAGTAAGGCTATTGTTATGTCTATTTGTAGGTTTATAATAATAACGTTATTATGGTTACGGGGACCCGTCGACACGGCGCACCACAGTAGCAAATCAGGCTTGAGGACCCCAGCGTCACATCTTGACATCGCTAATTGGAAGTGACCTCTCACCCCTCAGGTTGGAGAGCAGCGACCTCCTTTTGCGAGGCTGTCATCCTGCAGAAGGAGGCACTAAACAGGCAAAGGGAGGAGAGCCAGATCTCTTTCTATAAAACCCTTAAGTCGGTTTCATCCGAGGTGCCAGAGCTGAATGCGTCCGCGGACATCTGGACACCAACCCCTGGATGAAGAGGGTTCCGCTGGGTTTTAGTGGGTATCCTGGTACTATCAGCGAGTCCCACACTCCCGGGTGTAAGTTAAGGCTTCATCCGGCGTGCATAAAGTATTTCCCAGCATAATTACATATATTAGCCATAAATTAGGACTTTAATACATTATTTCCAAAATTGTCTGAATATAAACAAATGGAACTCGTCGGTGGATGTTTCGTGAACTCAAGAATACGCACAATCTCTATCTGGCACATATTTTTTATTGTTATAAATCTCAAATAATTGTCTTTTATATTTCATTATGGGTAAGGTAAGTAACAACGAGGGTTTTAGAGCATAGACCCACCATTCTGATCCAATGAAACATTTAAATTCGATTATTTATAAAGGGAAACTTGAAATTGCCTGCTACATATATATATTATAAATTTTAAGTTTAATATAATAAAAGTTTAATATATTTATTATTTTTTATATTTAATAATATATGTGAAAGCCGTAATTGTCTTTGAAATTGTATTAATTAATTAATAAATATTAGATACCTTTTTCTTACTAGCTGTGGATTTAAAGAAGATAAAATAAATTAAATTCCTAAGTAAGGACGCGCGTTCTATATTATGATTAATAGATATTTCAAGTTTTCACAGATTAAATGTTAGGCTTACCGCACACAGTCTAAATAAAATTAACTTTGCATTTCAAATGGTGTATTAAGTCCCTAAAACTTATTATAATAGAAAAATAAGACAGTTCTTATAAATTATTTATTCTTTATAGCACATATAGTAAGAATACAGTTGCTACAAAAACTATCGAAAGTACACAATAAAGTGCGCAAAGGCGGTACTTTTGAAAAAGTATTGAATATATCTTAACACGTATATAATTTATCAGTTCTTTAATCATTTTGGCACAGTTATAATTTGTATCGTAAAGTTCTCTTTAAATCTCACAATACCACAGTAAAGTACAACGTTTAAACGGTTATAAATCAAAATCAAAATATTCGATCGTCATTAGTCTGTCCGTTGGTAACAAATCTATCACCGGTTCGGAAAGTTGAATCCGCTGAGAAGAAACCGGCAAGAAACTCAACGGTTAATCTTTTAAAGATAGTTTTGTATGCTACATTGTGTATATATTGCTTCTGTGAGCAACTGGAATCAATTCCAAACATTTCTATCGCTTAAATAATCTTCAACATTATAATATACCTTTTGTAAAAATGTGTTTTGACATATTTCATAAAATTATATGGAGGCAAATCTAAAACTGATTGAGGTATCTTATTAAAATGCGTACGCACAACCCGACAAATTATTTCTGAACCTTCTTCACTCTAAGATATGGAATTGCAATTTATTTTTAGTTCTTGTATAAGAATTGTGTATTTCACCTTTTTTACTGAACAAATGTATATTATCACGGATATATAAGATATTATTAAACATACTTTGAGAATTGATGTTTCTTTAAATTTATCTTTTAGAGAAGCATGAGATCCTAATTGATATATGGGCCATATATCAATTAGGATCTCATGCTTCTCTTTTTTTTAAATAAATATAGTTTCAATGTCCGCCGCCCTACTCCATAACAGTATGCCGTAAGACATAATGCTATGAAAATTAGCGAAATACACCATTTTGGCAGTTTCAACATAGTGTAATGTCTAACTTTTCTAACAGCAAATGCAGCGGAACTAAGTTTACTTACTATACAATATAGTAAAACTTCAGGAGTGCCTCAAGGAAAGCAAACATCAGTCTTGATTCATAAACGAACTATAGTAATTATATTTGATATGTCCCGTTTAATTGCTCGCACCTATCGATTTTGTAAGTATATAATGAAATACTGTTATAAGCATCTATATCGGGAAAGGAAAATGTATCCCGAATTTCAGGTCCATCACGCAAACAGTTTTGAAGATATTTTGATAGGTGATCGTTTTTATTTTCAAATCAAATATATTTTATTGCAAAATCAATTGTACAACATACAATCTACCATACAATGGCGTACTACATCTATAATAGGACAAAACAATATCATTTTGAAATAACTGCTTCATCCTTATGGCAGATATTTACATTTTTATAATCATATTCACATTTTTTCAGTTTATGTTTATATATATTTATGTTATTTATTTATTTTAAAGCGTTGGCTAATTTATTATAAATTTTAATAGCCGTAACAGTTCCTGTCATAAAGCTGTGTTCTTTTACAGGTTTTAATTAAATTATTTTGAAATCCAAATCGTTTAAATTGCGTCCCGTGATACCGTTTGTCAAACTGATCTAAATGTGGTTTTTGCTTTCCTAGTGCGAAAGCCGGCGGAGTAAAATTCTCTTAAAATGCGACACTTTTTGGTGTCGCTGATTGGAGGGAACCTCTCGTTGGTGAGCATAATTGGTGCAATGCAAGCTAACGAGACGGCTAGAGGGCAGTCGCTTCCTTCTGCGAATCAGTTGTGTCACTGAAGGAGGCATCGGAAAGGGTGAGACAGAATGCCATCGGTGCTCCATCAATCTGACGGAGGACGTGGAGAAGCAGGATCCGTAGATTTGCTCATCGTCTACCCCCTCCATAAACTATTGAGATGAGTCGGATACATCCGAGGTACCAGAGTGGATTGTGTTCTCTTACCTCTAGTTCTCCACTCAGGGATGTCGAGGTTTCTGCTGGGTTTTAGTGGGTATTCTGATCTTTCTGCAAGTCCCACACTCTCTACTCGGGGTGCGTAAATGCATTTCTCAGCGTCAAAAAAAAGGCGGAGTAAAATGCAGAGCATATTCGCGCTTTTCCTTCTTCGTGAACTCTCATTCGGACTCATAAAGAAAATAGGGTTCCACTGGATAAGGTAGGTATTGCGACGTCTCATCCCTCGCCGAGTCCCTTACTCCCGACCTTACAGTCAGGATGAGCAAATACACTTCCCAGTCAAAAAAACGTACAGTGGATGAGCCTATGCTATAAAAATCCTTTAACCTACGAGAGAGGAGACCCGTGTCCAGCAGGGATGTTAATAGATTGGTACTTGACTTACCTTATATAGATAAATATATTTAAGATAAAAAGAAGCCTTAGCTGAAGTAGAATGTATAGGTTTAGCCCATGAGTGTATAGCGTTATCCCGTCGCAGGTGGTTGGCAAGCAAACATAAACACGTCGTGTTTGTGGAGTGGACCGCCCGGCAGAGTCAACATGGACAGGTGAGGCGAGATCGGAGAACCTGTTGGGATATTTTGGAAATATCGCTTAATGTCAACTTTATTTAAGTTCGATGCACTTTAATTGACTTTTGTATCGTTAAATTAAGATCTCCGTGACCTTTCCAAATTAATTCAACGTTTAAAATTCTGCAGTATGGGAAAAAATATATCTTGAGGTCAATGGCTTGCTGATTTTCTTAGCTAGTTAAAAGGTCTTCATCGATTGCCTTTAGGGCAGATTACTTTTGAAGTCCAGTACCTTTTACACCTAGATTGCTTAGCTAGAAATGTATGATGCCTAATGCAATCTGCTAGGCTATAAAACAGTATTTATTATCAATTATGTATAATTGTGGAAATTATGATAAATCCTAACTTCATTACCGTATTAATCTATTTATGTATGATGTGCTAGTGAGACGTGCATCATCTGTAATGTACAGAACAGAACAGCTAGCTGTTGCCCGCGGAGTTTACAATACCATAGGAATATAGGATACGGCGTACTAATTGAGCATACAATACATAGCAAAAAGAGTCATTTTACTCAATATCATATGTATACCCCCACAAGGTGGACCGACGACATAAAGAGGGTCGCCGGTAGCCGCTGGAGCCAGGCGGCGCAAGATCGGGCCTTGTGGAAGTCATTACGTGAGACCTATGTCCAGCAGTGGACGTCCATCGGTTGAAGCGACGATATGTATACACACATATCTATATAACAAACCTAGGTAGTAACATTTTAAATAGTCCTTTAAGGTGCTCCGTGTTAGACTATAGATTATTGGGTGACAAAACTGATAGCTCTTAAATGTTGGGAGTTATTGAATAATATACAGGCAACGTTAAAACATACCA
Source organism: Elymnias hypermnestra (assembly GCA_015832385.1). NCBI lineage: Eukaryota > Metazoa > Arthropoda > Insecta > Lepidoptera > Nymphalidae > Elymnias > Elymnias hypermnestra. The sequence continues at coordinate 1,737,128 of JACTOM010000044.1, forward strand.
AAAATCATGATGTGATTACGAAATGTTGTGCAACACGAAGTAATTTTAACAAGCGGAATAATTGTATGCGTATAGCTTTTCGATCTATGTTTCGTGAAGTACTTGTTTCAAGAGAAGTAGTGCTAAACATTATAAATTCAAATAGCGAAGTAATTATTAATATAGCGCAAGTTGTGTATATTCTTATATTAAGATAACACCTACACACATTAACTAACAACTATTTAAACATACACAACTTGCACTATACTAATAATTACTTCACCATTTGAATTTCTACAACAAAACACAGCTTGAAAGACTATACTCATATAATTATACGTTTGTTAATATTACCTCGTATGGCATAACATTTCGTAATATTCCACTATGATTTTTGGTATTTCTTAGTGTGGCCTTTACATTACTCAATAACTTCCAACATTTTATACATATATATAAAAGGCCATATCAGCTTACATGACTAAATTTCACCAACATACACATACACACTCACACCTACATATCACTCACTAACTCCTCGTAAATAAATCGCAAATTTCTCAGTTTTGTCTTTGCAAATTCTTACTTCTTAATATCTACTCTGTTATTTTGATTATTATTTAATAATTTGTATAATCCGTAATTGGCCTTGTTATAAGTATATTAAGTATTATATGTAACAATTTGTTAAAACGCTGTTGGATTACAAATAAATAAATAAATAAACATTTCAGAGCTATCAATGTTGTCACCCAACTGTCTATAGTCTAACATTCGGCTATCTTTGAGAATGTTATAAGAATGGATTTCAAATCAATGGAAATTCTCTCAAATATATGTTTGTGTTACATCTAGCATTCTTTTCTATGGTAAAACCATTAGCATTTTAGGTATCTAAACTTTTCTATTGAATCTGTAACGTTATAGTCACTTTGGATTGTTTCATAGAAAATTGGTTGTGCACTTACGCATTCTATACAACAAAGTTGCAGGAAAAAAGGTAGTTCAGAACATGTTTGTGTCGATACGTGCCCCCGACGTCCTTGATCTCGAGGGAGGTCAAATGCTGACCGCTTACGCAAGTTATGTATTGATGAACTGAGAATACAAATTTCGTGAATCTTATATCGTTCACTTGCATATTTATTTATGTCAATAAATTCACTGTACTGTACTGCGCTGTATTGCAGCTTTTTATAATTAAATTTTAGTTCACCATGGCAAAGGCATAGCTTTTTATAACTTCATTTCTACTAACTCATAATATTTCTAAAAAATTTGTCTTGGAATCAGTTGGCCTTTATAAGATTTCTGAATTCATGAAAAATATACAGCGGCGTCTCTCCTGGAGGGCGATGCTCCGTGGGGGCTTCGTGCGGAAGTTCTCGTGGCGATCTATAGGTACAAGGTGGCTACAAGGGAACGTGGTGTGCAGGTTGGCGCTGATGAGGTCCGGAGGATCAGGGCTGGGCTCGAGCCGACCGCGCTCTGATCCAACGATGGAAAGAGGATCTTAGGACCCTAATAGCAGGCGTGGCCACTGTGAAGGCGATCCGCCCTCACTTAGAACAATGGCTTTCCAGGAAGCAAGGATCGCTCAACTACAGTATGGTGCAGGTTCTGACCGGACACGGATGTTTCGGAAGGTTCCTGCAAAGAATTGGTCGCGAGGAATCACCGGCCTGCCACGAGTGTGGTGCTGCCAACGACTCGGCACAGCATACTTTGGCAGATTGTGCAGCCTGGGGACCTCAGCGTCACCTCTCACTGGATAGCGTTGTAGGCGCGATGCTCTCTAGAGAGAAGTGCTGGGCGGGAGTGGCCCTCTTCTGTGAGCCGATCATCTCACTGAAGGAGGCCCACGAACGAGAGAGGGAGATTGCAATGGATGCTCCCTCATACCGCCGGAGGAGGCGGGCTGCAAGGCATCGTCTGTAAGCGTAAGTCCTTCCATCGTCAAGAATCATCAGTCGGATACATCCGGGGCACCACGGATGTATGCGAAAGTTGAACCCCTGGTGCTTCATTCATGGATGAAGAGGGTTCCGCTGGGTTTTAGTGGGTATTGCGATGTCTGCTTGTTCGCTCCTCCCACACTCCTGACACACGGTCGGGGTCAGTGCACAAAAGAATTTCCTAGCGAGAAAAAAAAAAGTTATTCCAATATCATCTCAGCCCAAATTCTTGCGAACAGGCGTTTAACTGCTCATTAATCGATTACGCAATCGAATCGCATTTTCATATCTCGTTTCTCATTCTTTATACGTAATGAAATTCAATCGTAGAAAATATGGAGTGGTAAAATCGCAGGGTAATATTGTGTATTTCACGTTGTTGTATATTTCATATTTGGTGCATTGTGTTAACAACTGGAACCGACCAATATGATCACTTGATTCCATACACGACACACGGGAGGTTAAACAATCCACCTACGCTTGGTCGCGTGGCGTTATACAAACATCTCGATAATGTTGATTTTTCTATTAAGTCCCTTGCGACATGTCTTACTTTATACAATCTTATTCTTATTTAAATCATTTGGAAACAAAAATGTGGTATATCATGTCCTGTTACAAACTTTTTGACAGCTAATTTTTTCAATATTTTCTAGTTAACCTAGATTTAACCAGCAAAGATTTAGTTAATATTTATTGTACCAATTAATTAACTATTTAAACATCATTCAACTTCTGACCTATTATTATTATAGCGTTTAGGCTTTAGGAGCAGTACAAGGAAAAGCAGTGTTGGTATATATAAAAAAAAATATGTGTGCACAAAGAATACATGTTAGGAGTGAAACTTCTTTGGCAAACTAATTTCAAGCCTTGTTTATATTTATACAAATTTAAAACTTCAGATTTCACAGACTGAGAGGGAGGGAAAAAGGAAGATATGTCAGTAATTTAATGAATGAAATTGTTATTAAAAGTTAAACTCTTTCACACAATTCATCCACACTTTTTTTGGTCGCCCTCTCCCGGCCCTGCCGCGTACCATCATGTTTAGGACCCTCTTACATACATGGCTTAAAACAAATAATTTATTGAAATCTCAAATAACGAATTGTAAATTCAATATTAGAAATTATTAATTAAATTTTGCTTTTGAAGTTTTAAAAAAATATATTAAATTATTAACGTGTTATTTGTAAATATTAAAATTGCCTAACCTTCAAACGAGTTAGCATAAAAACGCTGCAAATCTTTGTGACGATAATCACGCGTTTCACTCATTAAAATTTTCGACGACGACGAATAGCTTTAAATCCCTACTACATCTACTTGAAATCGCATATGAATAATGTTCTTGATTTATGTAATTAATCTTAAACTATATAAATAAAAGACTAATTTCTCATTTATTAATATAAAGTTTAATTCTTGAGCGAATTTCGGCTATGGCTACTAATTTTCCAACTTCGAGAAAACTCTTGAAGTTTTTCTAATAATTTAAAATTTACTCGACCTGGGACTCGTATCGATGCCTAAATAATTTGCCTTAAAAGCTGACCATAAGACAATAAGGCAATTTTTCACATTTATTATATTTATCATAAGTACAGGCAAAGTTTTATGACATTAGCCCTTGAAAGCACGGGAGGTGCAACCCACGCGTCACGTGGCTTTGAACAAACACTGATAAAATGTTGATTTTTCTATTAAGCGTCAAGTGACATCAAATGAAGACTTTATGACGGCAAAATGTCATTGCGTTTTCTCGAGGGGACGCTAAAGCCGAAGCCGAGATGCGGACAGAAAGAAAATATTCTTATCTTGTTACAATATCACTGCCACAATGGTCTAGTAGTCAGCTTATTCGGTTACAAAAATGAGGCTCTGGGCTCGAGTCCCGGATAAGGCAAATTCAAAAGTTGATATTAAATTTTCTGTTAACAAATACTCAATATTTGCCTGAAGTTGTGAAGTTGGCTCCACTCAAGGTCAAATATATACTTTAAATCTTGTATTGGATGATAATTGTTGTTAATACAGTTTTTCTAATAATAATTTATGTATTAAATTTAAGTAATCACTAATTTTATTTGGAACTATAGTCCATTTTTTAAAGGACGCAATTTTATTTTTGGGACATGTGTGGGGATCAATAGAAGCGTAACCCAAGTTTGTGCGGTTGCCGTTCTTGTCCTCCGGCCGCCATCTTGAAAAAAGGGGTGCAAGCACATTTTTCGCAATATCTCGGAAAATATGCGTCCTACAAAAAATTCGTAATGACATAATTTGCAGCAAATCGCTTTGTAAAAATGTTTATATAACTTTTTGCCCTAAATTTAATATTAAAGAAGTTATAAGCAACCACCACAAACTTGGGGTTAAGCTTCTACTGACCCCCACACTTGTCCCAAAAATAAAATTGCTTCCTCTAAAGATGTGAAACTCATGAAATATTTCAATGGAATAATAGAAGCGTACAGTTAAATGTTTAAAGGTTATGTAATGACATTAAAAATATCTTGCTAGCTGGCGTAGGAACTGAGTTAAAAATTCATTTTTAGTTAACATCCGTTACCTTTACTAATATACAGTAAAATTCTAGTAAAGTTAACGGTAATGTAAATAACACCTCATTAACATCCCCCTGCTTCGCATAGGCTTCCTTACTTAGACTTCCTTACGATAGAAGTGAGAGTTTTTAGAGCATAGACCCACCGCGCTGCTCCACTGCGATTTGCTCCAAAATGCTTTGATTTTTAACACACCTTTATTAAGTTTGCTTGTAGATAGGTAATAGTTTATACGAACTGGATTGAGAGTTACACCTTCAAATTCATGAACAGGTATTACTAAGTTCTCTTTAAAGAGCCAATAAGCTTAAGATAAGATAAGGTAAGCAGCCTATTAACGTTCCAATGCTGGACACTGATCTCCTCACATATAGGACAGAGGATTTTAAGATCATAGACCAACCACGCTGTTTCACTGCGTGTTGGCAGTGTTCTTCGACGCACGGGGACGGGGCGCACCACCAACTTCCGAACTTCTCCAAAACTATCTCTAGAAGTATCACACCTAAGGAATATTTTAAAATATTATTTGTCTGTACATAACTCACTGAAATTCCACTAGCCGTTGCTTTAACGTATACCAAAAAACTCGTAGCCACGACCTATCAACTGTCAACAAGCGTTGACCGAGCTTCGATGTTGTGTGCGTGGAGTAAAACATATTTAACGAGTCTCATATGCCAAAGATCTATAACTTTTGGACGTGTTAAGAAGGAGATATAAATGACTATAAAAGAGAGAATATATACTTGTGGCGAACAAAATCTTTAAAGGCGCATCCTCTGGTTGCGGCGTTACAACCTTGGGTTTTGTCTGCCATAATGTAGGTAGTCGGGCGAGGAGTTAAGCGTCGGGTATTTTAATAAAATATTCCACGATACAATTAGTTCCTTCTATATTGAATTCACTATAATAAATTAACACATATAATTTTAGATAATTAACAAGTATAACTAGATGTAAAACATTCCACCAGAACACCTGGGTGCGTGCGCTCTCTATGAAATCCGAACCAATAATGGCCGCCACCCCAGCGCTCGGTGTTATGTCAGCTGTCAACCTCAAAATGTCAAGTCCGATTCGATTGTGAACCGATTAACAATCTGTACGCTGTTATCTTTATTTATTTGTTCCATCACTAAATAAGTTCCTTAATATTACCCTTGATCCCCCAAACTAGAAGTACCCCTGTGTTAGGGGGCAGTCCCTTCCCGTTACATTATAGGTACTTTACACATCATATAGTTGAATAAAAGAAAGATAACTTACATTATATTAGTAATATTGATTATTTATAATTACATATGTTAATTTGAATTAAGTTATGTCGATGTTATTTTACTTAAAAAAACATAATATCATAATAGAAACAAAAAAATCCGCTTAAATATACAAAATATCTCAGTTTAAATTTCAATTGCAAAGCTAAATTAATGATCGCTAAAAATGCGTTTACGAACATGATTTATAAATTGTATCTAGTTTAAATTTGTAATTGACAACATTTCGCGAACCGAACGCGAATTTAAACCATACTTAACAGAATTTAGGGGCTCAATAAATAACGTTCGGCTTAAAACATGACCACCAGCAATTTCAACGATGTCTGAATTCAATGGAAAATGAATGATTTATGTTTTAACTGGCGCCAAATTGTTGGCATTTAATTGTTCGAAATATCAACACGCGAATATACTATCTTGTACCTTTGAATTTGATATGGGATTAAACAATTTCGGCGTGACTACTAGATTTACTTTCAATGCATTATTAATACAAGCAGCGTAATTTAATATATCCTCAAGTACATGGAGACATTCTAGTTGTACTAGAAAAGATTACATTGCCAAATTTGTAGTACAAGGCACGTGACATATAAGAATACCTCATATAAAGTTCTAAATAAAAGTAACGTCTATCTTTTTAAATTAAACTCACTATAAGGTTTTTTTTTATTGCTATTAATTTTGCATATCTCTCTTTTTTTATGCATACGAAGTTGCTAGGATCGATTGGTCGATAAAAATAAACAAAACAATAGTGTCCCTTTATTCATACCAGAAAATATTAAATATATTTAAACTTTTGTCTTAGATATACGAAACACCTAACTGGCTGTGAGAGAAAGATTGAAATAAAATTTGTGTTCGCACCTCTCTCGCGCCTACTGTAATATACCGTAACTCTCTTTCTATCTACACTAACCAATATCTCCGTCTCACCTTTCTTTCGTCTACTTTTGTAACGCTCTCATCTAGCATACACCAGCTTACTCCCCAAGTAAAGTTTCTTGCTGGTAGGGTGGTAACTCGTACTAGACATGGTGCAAGCTTCCCACCAATCTATACAATTTAGAAAATGCGATTTCCCTACCGAAAATCGAATGTAGGACCTCTGCATAAAAAGCGAGTATTACACCATTGTGCAGGGAAAACCGTCTAATAATGAAGAAATCTCATCTTTTCTTATGTGGCCTACCAACATGCAAAGGAACAGAGTGGCCTGCCTCCTTTTCCGAAGCTGTTATGGGGAGGTCAGGGAACAGTATAGGTAGGTTTGCGCATCTTCTGCTCCCTCCCTGAATTATTGTAATGAAGCGGCTGCATCCGGGGTGCCAGAGTAGATTGTGTAAGCGAACCTTTAGCCCTCCACCCAAAGATGCTGACGGTTTTCCGCTGGGTTTTAGTGGGTATTCTGACTTGTCAGTGAGTCCCACACTCCCGTCCAAGGATGCATTAAAACATGTCCCAGCGGCAAAAAAAATATGGAGTAGAGTGGTGGTCCCATCGTCTCACAACCTCTCTCATATAACTCAGGAGTCTGATTCACAGCTGTGTGACATTAGTCTCATGCTATTGACCTTTTTTATTCTCTTATGTTAAGCAGACAAAGTGGCATATATCAGTTAAAAATAAGAGACCTCCAATATCGTTTCTAGAATCTATGGAGTGACTCGTAGCTCGTACGGTGCTGTATTTGTAAACGGTACCGATCACTTAGGCAGTCTGTTTGTCGTACGCCGCCATTCGGGTCAGGTGTTGCCAACGGTACCTTGTTTGATGACGGCTCTGACCCTACCGCGTGCGGTCAATGTCAATGATGCAAGCGAAATCCTATAAAACCTGTCGCTCACACATGTATTATTCACTATCTGTTTTTATCTTCACGTTTTTTAAGTAAAAAAATTCATTAGTCTAAGGAATTGTTGTTTTTTAGTTAAGGGGCTTATGTCAATAGGACAAGTCAGCTCCAACGCAACTTCCTTTTAATATTTATCGCAGATAATCCACAGTAATTGAATCATGAAATTCTATTGCCATTTCTGATGATGTCTCAAAGGGCCAGACTGACTGTTGGTGGAGTTGGTGCCAATACTTATGTATTGTAGTGAAAGTTGGGTATAGCAGAAAAAGAAAAGTAAAATAAATGCGGTAGAGATGAGAGCGTTGAGAAGTATGAGTGGATTGAAACTGAGTGGCAAAGTCAGAAATAGTGTGGTAAGAGAAGGTTGTGGTATAAATTAAGATCTATTGACTTAAATTGAGAAAGGCATGCTCAAATGATTTGGACACGTAGAGAGAATGAATGAAAGGAACCTGACAAAAAGGATTTATGAGTCAAGAGTGAACAGGAAAGCTGAAAGGGGAAGACCAAGGCGAACGTTCCTGGACCAAATCCAGAACATTTTAAATAAGGGCCAGGTCAAGAGTACTCTTAACCGACGAACTTGTATGAAAGGTTTAATAACATTGAAAGAAGCGAAGGAGATATGCAAGGCTCGTGGCAAGAGGAAGGATGTGGTCTATGCCTTCTCCTATGGGAATGAGGCGTGATGCTATGTACTCGTATCTATAAGAAGAAGAGCGCTGGTTTAACAGTAGTACCATAATATTTTGATCAAATAAACTTTATTAATATTTGATTCACTTTATTTTAACAATGAATGAACTAGGAATTAAATGCCTTAAAATGTATGATATTTGTCGCTTTATGATTATCTTTGCGCCATACCAGAAGGTCCGTCGGTGTCAAGCTTGGTGCTCGCAGCTAAACAATGTATACGCAATTCTGTTTGTTGAACCTCGGGTTAATTGAGTTCCTGCTAGGCGTGAAACGCTTTATTGCTGTCTCTGAGGTCGGCAACTAAAACCTGTCATATATCCGTCTATACGTGTAAAATCACTTGCAGCTTAATGATTGACAACCGCTGTAACATAATATGATGAATACCGCGACATTCCATTGGTTAACTAGTTATAAGTAATTGAAGGTAAAGTACTAGTCTTCAGAGTAATATAAAAAAAACTAAAGTCAATTCCCACGCCATCTTGCACGAACTTCTTAAACTCATTAAACAGAAAACTTTTTAACCTTTACACAATGCTGAGATCATTAACACATAATCTTTTATCCATATGTATAATTCTATTAATCCTGATTTATACACACATTTCTATTAAACATTAAAGTCAATACATTAATACTTTCTTAACGCTCTACTAGTACATTTAAGATCAAAATTACCACTGTCGTACTCTAAGAACAATCGTCATCATTCGTCATCGTTCGCGCCGCTTAACTTAGTCAGTACAAAAACTAATATCATGACGCAAACATATTTTAACATGTTATACATTCCATTAATGCATTTAATCAAATATTTCACCACAGTACATTTATTATTTAGTTAAGATCTTGTTAAATCAACTTTATTGTGCTTGTTCCGACGATTATGTTAAATAAATTATAATGGTCAGTTTAAATACTCTCCAATCGTATAACGATATTTACGACGGTAGCCGAAAAGATAAGTTAAAAAGGTATTTCACTATTTGTTCTCTAAATAAACTTCGAATCGCAACAATAAGATTTCAATAGATGATGTTATACAATTTTTCACAAAATAAATTTAATTACTGAAGTATTATTTAAAAAAAATATTTACACTTCAAGTCTAAAGAGATGTATTACAATTAGAGGCCTAAATCCCGAATATTAACTTATTCGGACAAAGGAACACATTATTTATAAAGAATGTATATATTTAAATAAATATTTTCTCTTATTTATATATTTAAGAATATAAGAATTTATAGAATTATTTATTTATTTATAGAATTAATTATTTTTTTATTTTAAGAATATATAGAGCTGTTAGTGTACTATGTATTGTTTTTATAAATAAATAAGCTGGAGTGGATAAATAAAAAAAATAATAGTGCTTGCGTACAAAGTACACATTTCAGAAGTGAAACTTTTTTGGTAAACGAATTTTTAAGTCTTAGTTATATTTATACAAATCTAAAACTTTATATTTCCGAGGCTTAGAGGGAGGGGAAAAGGAAGATATGTTAGGAATTTATTAAATTTCAGTGTCATTAAACTATCAAAAGTTTCGAAAATTAATACAAAAACTTTGTTGTAATCTCAAATGACGAATTTTAAATGATTGTGACAACTGGCAAATTAAACTGCCATATGTTAATTGTAAATATTAAAACTACCTAACCTTCAAACGAATTAACATACAAAACGCTGCGCATCTTCGTGACGCTAATCAACCGTTTCATCCGTAAACATTTTACACCCATGTGCTTAAAGAAGTTTCATTTCAATAGTATTTTTTAGACGATTAAAAATTTGAACAAGATATATAAATATAGGGTAAGTGTAAACTAATAGTAACATCCGAATAAGATCTATGATAGCCAGGATTACGATTTTTTTTTAATATTGCTGACAGGTTAACAATTGATTATGATCTTATGTGATGATAACAATAAGAATAAAATTTTTCTAGGATTCTTCTTGAATCAATGCGAGAGAAAACCCTAGTGGCCTTAGAATTATATGTATTGTGTAGACTTTATGACTGACGGGATCACAATGATGAATTTCAAGCAATATTTAGTATACAAAGATATCTTAGTGGTACTTTCAGAGGATTAAAACCGGGATTCTTAGTAAGAGTCAACACAGTGCAGTAGTGGTCCGTCACGACTTTCTTTATCCCTTATAACGACTTGTGTTTATACGAAAACTGGGATCTTTAAGATATACTCATGACAACCTGAATATCTTTATCAGAAATAACACCGAGAATAAAAAGGCAATTAATTAAAAATCTACATCGGACGGAAATCGAACTTCCGACCTCACGCATTCACTGGTTGCGTAAGAACTGTGCCAGAAAGGTCGTAAGAACCCTCCAACGAATAACATGTCTTCGTGATATGGTTATAATCGACTTAGAAAATCTAACACGAGCGGTGTCATTTCAACATAACGGTGACCGTTTCCGACACCGCGATGTGACTTGACAGGTGACCTGACAAGTTTGGCGCCGGAAAACATCGCTCATCGTACACCACGACACTTTTTCAATCACTTCCCGCCAATGTATTTTCTCACAAAACTCTCATAGGAAACAGCAGATAGAAATCGACTTAGGAAATCGACAGTAAACCTTTAAAGAATACACAAATTTATTCAATCTCTCGTCCGTTAAACGTTGCGTGTTCAACATACGTACGTATATGTTTAAGTAGTTTAGGTCAAAGTTATATTACAAAATAGCCTTTATGTACAAAACAATGTTTTAATTGTTATGTACAATTACAAGAAGTAATAGAAAACTAAATTCCTATGTCATGTAGCACGTTTTGCAATGAATGGTAAAAAAAACATTTAAAACTTTCACGTGAGCTTTGACTGTACAATATTTCACAACTTAATCAAATTAAATATTGAATGGGTGGATAAAAAAGTGCTTGTCGATGTATTTCAAATTTGTACAAGGAATATATACACGGGGAGGGTGAAATAATAGAACAAAAAATAATATGCAACCGTAATTTTATGAACGTCGCGATTGCTACAATTCATAGTTTATTTATTTTATATTGATATAGTGCTAGAAAAATACAGAAATAATTAATAATAAGAACAAAAAAACTATCGCTTAGAAAAGGTTTTATTTAATTGTTAAATTTTAAGTTGAGTCTTTTGTTTAATCTGTATTTGAATTAAAAAAGAAAGCAGTCAAAAACGCTCGGAGGAGTCTTTCGAATTTTAAACAATTCGACATCTGTCGTCGCTATATTTTTGATATCTACGAAAATGTTACAATTACCTCATTACGTTTTAATGTCCGTATAGAAAAAGTATACTCATTTTAACGCCAACACGAGATACGTGGACATTGAAAAAACAACGTCCACATATGTCGCTTCAAATTGAAATTAATTTTTAATAATACAAATTCAATAAATTTCAACACAATGTAACATTAAAAAATATTTATTTATTTAATCTGTGTGCCTAAATAACATGGTATAAAAAGAAAACTGTCAAAAAAGTGCGCAGGGATCTTTCGAATTTAGAACAATTCGACGTCTGTGGTCGCCATATTTTTGACATCTACGCAACTGTTACTATTACTAAATACGGACGTTATAATGTCCGTCCAAAAAAAATAAAACGTATAACATCTCCACAAAACACGTCAATTTTAAATGCTTTTCCATAATTCAAATAAAAATACTCATTGTCAGTGAAATTGTAACATAAAAAGTATTTATTATCATATTGTTTATTTAATCTGTGCTCCTAAGTAAACCGAATAAAAAAACTGTCAAAAAAGCGCGGAGGAGTCTTTGAATTTGGAACAATTTCACCTCTGTGGTCTCCGCTATATTTTTGACATCTACGCAAGTTAATCTAATATGGATGTTATAATGTCCGTACAAAAAAATAAACACATTTTAACGCCAACATGAAGTACGGGGACAATATCAACTATAATATATTCACTATTGTAATAAGATTCGTAACGTCTCCACAAAGCGCGTCAATTTGAAATAATTTTCCCATAACACGACACAGATTATGGTATTGGCCTCGGAGACTCCATTGTGGGCCATATCGGTCGATATGAATGGGGAATATTAATAAATGGAGTCGTCCGACAAATAAATGATACCGGCGGTATTTCTAGATATGTCTATTTATAGAAATTTACTCACTGTTTCTCTTCGAGTTTATCTGTGGGTAGGGAAAAAGAAAAATTATAATGCAACGTAAATTATTATACGAGGTATCCAACGAGATGAAATTTAACATTTGCAATTTGCTACACATATTTGTAGCTGTCGTGGTATATTATTTAGATTGTAGTGTTAATAAGATAATGAGATCAGACATAAGAAGAATGCATTTACTATTTTATTCTCAAATTTCTCTTTACTAATCAAAATTGAATTTGACGGCTGCGCCAGCTTAGGAAATCACATTTTCTAACTTGTCGGAGTCTGGACTGGTGGAAAGCTTCATTCGTAGAGAGTTACCACCCTCACAGCAAAGGCGTACCAACCGCCAAGCAAGAGATTGTCTTCCGGTACGATGTATAGAAACCATAAGAGGTATATTGCCTCTTACCAGATTAGCGTGTTTCCATCTAAGACTGCATCATCAATTACCATCAGATGTAATCGCAGTCAAGCGCTAATCTGTCAGCAATAAAAAAATCAAATTGTCCAATAAATGGCGGTACTTTTAGTGTATCTAGATTTTCAATGTTAACTAATAGATGCTAAAATTTAACCTTTTATCCAGTTGTCCTTCTAACTAAAACCAGGAAATTATAATTCCTATATATGAATAGAGAAAATAAATTGATTATGGAATCGGTTTTCCTTTAAATACAACAAAACCTAGACTAGATAGGATGTAGACTATTCTTATCCTGGTTAGAGTTAGATAGACATAGTTTTCTAGTATTTCCAGCATCCTGATTACTGCAAAAACTCATGAACAATCCGGACTGCAATTGTTTTCTATCCAATCTCGATATATGTTATTAAATGAATTAAAAATAATATAATACTTCATACAAGAAGACTCTTACAGCACTTTTGCATATATAGTCATCTTTTAGCCAGTTGCAAGGATCTTCTTAAGTTCTTTTTTGTGTATACATCGTAACAAATTCAGTCAGATATACTTTACCATTTAAATTGAGCAATTCATTCAATCTCAAGAATCTTTAGAGTCGAAGTAATCACTGAAATTGTACAGTGATATGATGTTTCAAACATTTCCTTTATTTTTTAACAGTAAGACTTCTCGTAGCGGGCTCGTGCTCCTGGACCACCGAACTTCTTCGGCTCGCATCGCCTGGGGTCAGCTACCATCAAACTCCTGTCGTATTGGACGAGAATGTCTTTAATTTCCTTCTTTGAAGCCTCTTCAACATATTTTTGATAGAATTCAATAAGTGCCTTAGAGATGGCCTGTCTAGCATATACTTGAGCTACGTGACCACCCCTTTTAACGGTGACTCTAATGTCGACACCAAAGGCTCCGGCAATTTGTATTGGGGTTCCATTAGGTCGAGGGGGCGACCGTTGACTCTGAGTACGCCATGGCCCCTCTAACAGTAAGCTGCTGCAGTTGCTGTTATCTTACGTCCAGGAATACCTGGACCGCTTGAATTGGTTCACGTCGCGCCTCTTGCACGCCAGCCATTTTGATGTTATTAGACATCGTAAATTCATTAGAAAACCTTTATTAGTTAAGTTGTAAAAAATCTGTTCATGGGGCATTACGACAGTTTTTAATTAAGACATATTTAATCATTCTCTTTAGGTTGTAAACGCAGTTGTGCACCATTCGTGTATGATTTATATGTGAACCGCCCGCTATGGCGACATTAATTGCGCAAGTAAACGCGCGTTTTGTCCAGCGAAAAAAGCAGACCTTTTGAAGAAATTACGAGAAACTAGCGACACCATGATTTACTGAAGCTCAGTCAAATGTTACTTATATATCTGTAATATAGGTATTCTGATATTTCAAGCTCGAAATCCAGTATTTTTATTGAGTGATACAATAGCATAGATCGATCTACAAATTGTTACTTGAATGTTTAAATAATATTCATTTAAAAATAATTGCGATACGTGAGTGAATTAGTGGAGAAATTTCTGCTTATATACTTATAGATGCCTCATTGGTCTAGTGGTTAGCATGTTCGACTACAGACATGAGGTCCTGGGTTCGAGTCCCGGGTCGGGCCAATTCAAAAATCAATATTGAGTTTTCTATTAAGATTTTCTCAATATTTGCCCGAAGTTGGGAAGTTGGCGGTGTGATCCACCCCCGTGCCTCGGAGAGCACGTTAAGCCGTCGGTCCTGCGCCTGATCTCTCTCCGGCCGTGGCGGATTCCCGTTACATCGGACTATAAGAGTGAAGGAATAGAGAGTGCACTTGTATACTATGCCTGCCAATCCGCAGTGAAGCAGCGTGATGGGTCTAAAATCTGGTACATCGTTCATACAATCTGGAAATCTGGTACATCTGGAAATTTGGTACAGCGATAAGCTAGACCCTGAAAAAGTACTACAAGCTCTTTGCAATAATACACAGCAAATAACTCATTGAAGTATGCTACCCATTCAAACCAATGAAAAAAACATTCAAAGCAGACAAAGTCGCGGGTTCATCTTGTACAATATATACACCATCTTACTTACGTGACTTTGCTCAATCATGTCGCCATCATTTCACCTGACATTCGTACTTGTTGGCTCATTAATATCCCGAGATCGCACGTACAGATACATTGAAAGTGTATCGCGTCCAGTCGACCCGTGATGCGGCTTCAAACGAGCCGAGATCTCTATCAGAGCCTGCGGAGATTCCGCAGAGGTCACCGCTAGTGTAATGCGGCACATTTTTAAAACCCCAGTACGCGTAACGCGGCAACCAGTTTGACATGCCCATATTTGGACATAATCAGATCTTGTTTTTGGCGTTATGAAAACAAACTCGGACATTTAGACCCCCTTGTATTTTAACGCGAAAATTTACTCTCTGGAATCCCACTAATCTGTATATATATGTGAGTCGGAGAATAAGAGAGAAGCATAAAGCATAGGTGCGTAGGGTTCTCCGCCGATATCGTCATTAATAGCATCCATAATTTCCATACTGTGGGCACTGGTGGGTAATGGTGGTGTAGTCAAACACTTTAATAATTAACTGAGTTTATAACGTTCAAGCACGAAATGTTCCCGATATAAATTTACACAAACTCATTAATAATAATAGCTAGGAACGCGACAGTTTGAATAGTCGACCGCTGTGGCGGACCGTCACCCGAGTCCGAGATCAGTTAACAACAGATTTTGCAAAATTCCACACGCAACGGGGGTTGTTAATTAAAAAAATGCAAATTGTCACTTTAAACGACAATTTAAACTTCACATTTACAAAATATATCTTTTATGGTATGTAAAACTTGATTGAACAGAATTTTTCTTTGATATAATGGAATCTATCAAAAGTAAATTTTAGGAAATTCTACCCTCAAAGTGCAGTGTCAGTATTTTTCCTATTTGTAAAGCAATTCGCACAAATAAATAATAATGCTACCAAAAATCATTCCACGCAGACGAAGTCGCGGGTTCAGCAAATATTTTACGTCTGACTGCGTAAGTTTGGATCAATCCTCACAGTACATTCGCAATATATACATTAAATAACTGTTGTAAATAGTATTTATACTTATATTTAAGAAAGAAAGACAATTTATTCGGCAAAACATCAAAACAGCTCCGGGCCTTTGGCATCTGCCATAAATATGGTGCCGATTTTCAGCTGTAGCCTGAGACGCCATAACCTCAGGTACTACTGGTCTAATTTGTAAAATTCTTTCAGTGTTAAATAGCCCATTTATAGAGGAAGGCTGTAGGATATATGTCAAAACCTTACATTTCAATAAGAATGGTGGAACAATGAAGAATATTATAAAATTCAGTGTTTTTCCTTTTGCGAGTTTTAGCTGTGTGCGCAGCTTAAAAGGATAAAGTTTCGCAAAAAATCATATGTCACTGAATTGTTCATGTTTATACATTTAAAAAAAACCCTATCTTTCTTTTAAAGTTGCGTCACTATTACCTTTCTTATGAGGTCCATACCGAATCACGCGAATCAACTTGTTCACTTATTATTTGTTAAAGATGCTAAAGGATATCGCAGCACAACAAATTCCAAAATATTTTGTCATATAAAAGGAAAGGCGCCTGCGTCAAAAATTTTAAGCATGTCTATTAAATTACGCATTCATTTAATCGCAATGTGTCACTTACGTCTTTCAAAATAGTGCCGAAATTACGAAGTTTCAATACAGGTATAATGAAAAATGTTTCAATTTTGGATGTTAGTTTTCAATCACGTGAATCAGTTTTGGCTGAAATTTAACATAAATAACATCCAAATAAATAAAATAGCTAAACGACTATTATTATGACAGCTACTGTATTTCTTTTTGGATTTTCTATGCGAAAACTTACCTTCTAATATTTATATAAACTTACACAGTGAAATTTACAATTTCACTGTGTAAGTTTGGACTTTATTCCACAATCGAGCTAACTATCTAGTAGTAGTAGAGGCGTAGTCATTAGTACAATATCAAACGCAAATCTAAGTAATTTAGGACAATTTCTAAAGATTAATTTTTTATTTACTGGACCGATTTTGGTATAAGTGCCATGTGGAGTTAAAGCAAAAATTTACAAAGTTTTTCAACTATATTCTAGGGAGTTAATTGGCTTAAGAAAAAGCTTTCTTAAAAGGCAATTCATTAAAAGTTCCGTTTAAGTATCTATAGGCGTCGGGAGTCACGCACCGTATTTCCGTTTTCCGTATTACAACTATAAAAAAAGATATATTTTCTTTAATAAATAAAACGATAAACAAGAGAGAAATCTAGTTGGCGCATCCGTAAAAGTTCAAATTAGTTTCGCTATGATTAAAATTTTTGGACTGTAATAAAATATGAGAAATCATGAAGTAATTAGGCTGTGTAAGTAGTAAAGTTAACATCCGTTAACACAGGCAAGGTTTTTATTAATTATAATAACGAGCGCACTAAAAAGTAGTGACATTTTAGCAGTTTTTCTTTAGTTTTCTTCACTTCGCTTAATACGAAACACGTGTAACATTAGGAGGGGAAGGTTGTTCGTTCACGTCAAACAATTTAGACTCTATTTTTGGGAAAATTATAATGGTTTACAAAACTGCCGAAACGATTTAAATAATATTTGAATAAAAGTATACGTGTGAATGGTAAGTTACTGGAAAATATATATATAATGCAAGCTGGTTCAAGATTCGTTTGTCAGTGTATCTTCACATATTTCTTAAGGATATCATATTATCTAATCTAGAATATAATATAAAAGTAAAAAAAGTAAGTAACAGCCATTAAAGTCCCACTGCTGGCAACAGGCTTCCTCACTCCGAGAAACGAGGGTTTTTAGAGCATAGACTCAACACGCTGCTCCACTGCGGATCGGCAGGCATATGATACAAGTACACTCTATTCCCTCTACTCTCAAAGTCCGATGTGACGGGAATCCGACACGATCGGCGAGAGATCAGGCGCAGGACCGACGGCTTAATGTGCTCTCCGAGGCACGGGGGTGGATCACACCGCCAACTTCCCAACTTCGGGCATATATTGAGAAATCATAATAGAAAACTTAATATTGATTTTTGAATTGGCCCGACCCAGGACTCGAACCCAGGATCTTATGTCTGTAGTCGAACTATATATAAACTAACATTATTAACTCGTAACTTTAGATTCTAAGTCGTTCTTTAATATCATCATCAGTCGTACATTGAAATAATATGTGGGAAAGACCTGTAGTTGGCGATTTAAAAGTGCTGTAAAAATTTTTATAATTTCCATTTTTAGTATCGTAAATTGTTATATAAAATTATTCGGTATAAAGCACGCTAGTCGCGTTTTAGGGGTTGTGTAAAAATCTAATATCTTGAGACATAAAACTTACGTTCATAGAAACTTTTATTTAGTAAACAGAGTAAAATGAAAAAATCTTAGTCTAATTACTTCTGTTATACATCAGTATAGGTATTCTAATGACGATATGATAATATAGAATGATTATTTAACAGCCTCTTTTTTATTTTTGAGATGAAACTCTCAATTCAATTCAAAATATTCATTATTCAAGTGGGCTATAAAAGCACCTTTCAATCGTCAGTAGTCTATCCGTTGGTAAGAAATTCCACCACAGGTCTGTGAAGTTCAAGCGATAACCCGTCAAATAAAAAAGATGAAGTGTGACACTGCTCTCCCCCTTTCTGATCATTTTCCTAAGCAAATATAGTTCCATATATATTTATATATAGATAATAAAGCCAGAACCTCGTACAGTAGAATAAATAGACCAACGAGACATTTGCCGTCAATTATAATCCTTATCTTAATCAAAACGTTATCTTCAGTGTAATTATTATCAGGCATTTTTTAAATACTTCGTTAAGCAACTTAAATTGTTTGTTACGGTTTGGGCTTTTCTAGATGTGCTTTCTATTTTCATCTGTTAACAAGCTACCTAAATATTCGGATACCTAACATTGTGGTATGTACGTCTTATCGCTTCAATCATAAACACGTAACTTTGCCTACATTCTTACGAATAAATTAATTTAACACAGAATCTATGAATAAATGTACAATGTAAATACAGTTTCAAGAAGTTGCATTTCTTTTGATTGATCACTACTCCGTTCTTCGCAGATTCAACTTATTATACACGGATAATTAACATTGCCTCAAATACATACATGTGTTTTTACAAATTTATTTCTAACCTATGGTTTATGCGTTTATAAGACGGATTCTCAAAAATTTTCATGGACTATTCGAGGTTCTTTGTAACACAAAATAGCCCATCCATCGCGTCTAAAACCTGTAGAGCAACCTACTGACAAACAAGTTACTTTAACAGTTATAAATTTAGTGCTGATGACTGACGTACCTGCTCATGTATCAGAAAACATAAAATGATAAAAGCTCTCGATAATACAGGCAAAGTTCAAGACTGCTGGTAATTTATATTTATGTCGAAGTGCAATAGTCTGTGGAACGCTGGCGCCATCTGTCTATCGGCGTGGGGCAGAGTCAATAAGTGGCGGTCCGGCGCGTCTCTCGATAGTTCTCGAGTGGCGGTCCGCCGGAGCGGTCGACTGTTGAANGCTGATGACTGACGTACGTGCTCATGTATCAGGAAACATAAAGCTCTCAATAATACAGGCAAAGTTCAAGACTGCTGGTAATTTATATATATGACGAAGTGCAATAGTCTGTGGAACGCTAGCGCCATCTGTCTAACGGCGTGGGGCAGAGTCAATAAGTGGCGGTCCAGCGCGTCTCTCGATAGTTCTCGAGTGGCGGTCCGCCGGAGCGGTCGACCGTTGAAACTGTCGCGTTCCTAGCTATGATTGTTAATGAGTATGTGTAAATTGATATCGGGAACATTAAGTAATTGAACATTATAATCTGAGTTAATTAGTAAAAGTTTTTGATTACATCAACATTACCCAATAAACGCCCACAGTATGGAATTATGCATGCCACAAATGATGATGTCGGCGGAGAACTCTACGCCCCTATACTTTATGCTCTCCTTCTCTCTTATTCTCCGACATATAAATTGAAGACAATTTTCATTCGAATATACAGGTACAGAAGGATGATTTATTTAATTATACAAAAATACTAGCTATGGTCAAAAGTGTCACTCGTATCTCATGGAAATTTTGGGTAAATCTGGATCGAATTAACAATCTCAACCATCCATGATTTCGTCTGAACTCATAAAATCCTTATTTCATAAGGCAGTGTTTCAAAGAGAATTTATATTCTACTGTACTAACAAACGATGACCTAGGATGTATAATAAAATTATTGTTATTACAATCACGTCAAAATTAGATTCTTTATACGTAGGGGCCATCAATATATAAAGGAACTTTAACCATACTAACGACAAGTACGCTTATAATATACTATGTTATATATTGTATATATTGTAATGCCGATGACAAAAAAAACGTACAACCCACTGAGGTTGATGTGGGCTCTTCTCAGATCAGGGCACGAAGGAACCCTTGTAAATTTAGATTGAAAGTCGTGCTTTGACAAAAAAAACGATATTTGACGATTCAAAAGTGCTGTAATAGGCCTACTTGAATAAAGATATTTTGAATTGATTTGATTAGATTTGATAAATGGAACAAAGAAATTACGTTTAGATACGAGGCTACGTAAAAACCATTAAGAAGTAATTAAATTACCTTTTATCAGATATACACATTACTTTACTTACTATAAGGTGAGATCAAGCAATAACCCGTCAATAAAAAAGGTGAAGTGTGACCCTACTCTCCCCCTTTCTGATAATTTGAATAAAGATAAAGTAATTACTTGAATAAATAAGTTCATTTGAATTAATAAGTTTGGTTGTTGTGATTGTTTCAGGTGAAGGCGGCGGGGGAGGGGCGCGACGGTGCGCGCGCGATGCGGCGTCGCCCGCGCAAGCGCACGCGCCGGCCTCCGCGCCGCCCGCCCCCCGCACCGACGTCAAGATCGAGCGCCTCAGCCCGCACGACTCCACCGCTTCTAGGTAACTTATACGAAACTAAATAGCATCCATTTCCATAATACTATGACATATTGGCTATGCTCGGGGTTTCCTTCCGTGATCAAATTCAGAAATGAGGAGATCCGTAGAACTAAAGTCATCGACGTAGCCTACCGAATTGCAAAGCTAAAGTGGCAATGGGCAGGGCACATAGTTCGCAGAACCAATGGACGTTGGGGCCCGAAGTTGCTAGAGTGGCCCCCGCCGTCACCAGACCCCCCACGACCCCAGACAAAACAAATACGTGGCATTTTTATTAACAATTCGCCATTGGAGATTTCAAAAAAATATTTGTATTAATTTGCGAATTCAATAAATTCCTAATATGTCATCCTTTCCCCCTCCAAATCTCGGAAATCGAAACTTTTAGATTTATATAAATACTAGCTAACCCAGCAAACATTGCTTTGCCATATAATTACTATTATCGCTATTAAAAAATAGGGGTAGGTGATAGAAAGGGAAAAAAGGTATCACAAAAAAAAACTTCGTCCAAAAATTAAAAAAAAATTCAAGGGTGAACAACTCTGATCACTTAGGGGTATGAAAAATAGACAGTAGCCGATTCTCAAACCTACTGAATACGCATATAAAATTTGGTAAATCGGTAAAGCCGTTTCGGTAACTAACATTGTGACAGGGGAATTTTATAAATTAGATGAACAAGACTTCAAAATTAATTTACCAAAGANCAGAACCAATGGACGTTGGGGCCCGAAGGTGCTAGAGTGGCCCCCGTCGTCACCAGACCCCCCACGACCCCAGACAAAAAAATACGTGGCATTTTTATTAACAATTCGCCATTTGAGATTTCAAAAACATATTTCTATTAATTTGCGAATTCATGAAATTCCTAATATATCATCCTTTCCCCCTCCAAATCTTGGAAATGTAAACTTTTAGATTTATATAAATACTAACTCACCCAGCAAACGTTGCTTCGCCATATAATTACTATTATCGCTATTAAAAAATAGGGGTTGGTGATAGAAAGGTGAAAAAAGGTATCACAAAAAAAATTTCGTCCATAAATTAAAAAAAAAATTTAAGGGTGAACAACTCTAATCACTTAGGGGTATGAAAAATAGACAGTCGCCGATTCTCAAACCTACTAAATACGCATATAAAAAATTGGTACATATCGGTGAAGCCGTTTCGGAGGAGTACGGTAACTAATATTGTGACAGGGAAATTTTATATATTAGATGAACAAGACTTAAAAATTTGTTTAGCAAAGATGTTTCACTTCTTTTGTGGATTTATTTTTAAATTTTAAACTTATGGAATGTGTGAAAACAATTTAAAATATTAACTGTTTAGATCTCGCAGCGTGACGCCGTCAACGTCGTCGTACCCGGGCACGCCGCCAGAGCGCGGAAGCCCACACGCACCCCCGACGCCGGTCCATCCGCCCCGCAACTACTCGGACATCATGCGATCACTCGCAGCCCGGTACAACACACACCCTACCAATGAGTAAGTTTTTATATTCCTGCAATTAGTTCACACTCTGTACTTATATATTTTAACCGATAAGAGATATCCAGGTATCTATTGACTCATCAAGGTATCTCTGGAATCATACGGCGTAGAGACTTGAAATTTCGTAGGAATATTCCTTTTGCCGAGTAGGGGTCAGCTAAGAACGAATTTTACGAAATTTCACTTGCAAGGGGGGTTGCGGGGATGTTAACAATTGACTCATCTCGAAATCTCTGAAACTATAAGGCGTCGAGACTTGAAATTTGGTAGGACCAGTCCTTTTGTCGAGTAAAGGTCATGTTTCTTATTTGTAAAACAACTTGCCTAAATTAATGAAAATGCTACCAAAAAACCAGCAGTAACCAGTATATTATAACAGACTTGACGGCAGTAAATATATTTTTTCGCCTCTGCACATGGCCTGTAGACCAGTTGACATTATAAGTACGCTAACGCTAAAAAAATGTATGGGATTGACGTTTCATATCGTTATGTCACGTGATCACTTGAACAAATTGTAGTGTTTTAATCGTTTGACGTAGCCTTCGTAGCGTTATCTGGTACTTAGAATGTAATCTGAACTGGGGGTAAAGGGGGTATACTGTTGAATCCCATTTCAGAACTGTCAAGAATTAATGCTAATTTCCTTTTTAAACATAAAGATACCGACTCATTGCACTAAATTCTTTGACAACTCTTTTCTCTGGCTGTCCGACTGGGACTTAAAGTTACAAAACGTTTCCTTTCACAAGTTGTAGAAATAAATGATTTTATTTCATATTTCATCGTTACTCTATTTATTATTAAGGTCTTAATTTGTATTTATATGTATGTAAATTTTATTTATATATTTTCAATCTTTAATAAAGCACTTTTCTATACATCTACTCGAGTTCAAATACCTTTTGAAATAATGAAATGTTGCGAAGTCTCGTTTCCCTAACAGAGATCCTAAGTCTGATTCCTGGCAGGGCAAATTCAGGGGATTGTTTTCTTTTTTTTATGATCTAGACTAACGGAAGGTTTTGCTGCAGCTTGTTATCATCAAAAACATGCCGCTAAACAAAAGAAACCATTTGAGTACGATGTTTCTTAGAAACGTTATATTTAAATAATCTCTGTCCAAGTTAGCGTAATACTATCTTTTACGAGTTCTAACTTAGACTACAGCCCTTTCGATAAGAATTGCACTGACAGATGATCTTGTTCAACAAATATATCATTCGAGGGCAATCGCTTACAATCAAATACGCTTGTTTATTTCTATATTAAAAACAGCTAATTCATATTGTAAACATAACAAAAGTAACACCTTTTAACAATTCAATAATCATATGATCAATTCATCTAGCTTGCCATCATTTTTGCATGTCACAGTTATAATAAAAAACTAAATTCTTTGCAAATCTCGATGATATATACCAAAGCGATATTGTAAGTTGAGCTGGAATTACATCTAGTATTGAATCATTATAAATCGTTACGTAAATACGTTGTAAGTATGCGTTAAATCGTTATAAAGCTATTTGGACATCACTAGGCTGAGCTATCATTCAAAAATAAAAGAATTCATCAAGTATAATGATACAGCGTGGTTATAGAAATTATATAGATGTCTCAATAAGGTTGAAAAATACTTAGTTTATTTAAAAGGCATTTAATTGTGTATACCACGATAGGAATATGTAGTTTTACTGATATTTCGACACAGTTACAGGGATCCTGGTCCGACGACTGGATCAAAATATCGATAAAATGCAGTAAATTTCTATCGTGCTATTAACAAGTAAATCCATTTGCAATGTTTTATGAAATCAAGAATAATTAAATATTAAATGTTATTAGAATGAATACGGGAATGTTTTAAACATTTATTTACTGACTTTTTAAGGAGTTTAAATAGAACATTATATCTTATGAGCTAAGATATCTTGAGAGAGAATATACCATCAATTTCATAGACCACAGTGATAGACAGGGCGAATGTTAACAACATTAATATAGAAAAAAAAAATATAATTAAAAAGTGTGTTAAAGAAAAGTGATTTTCTTTTTAATCAGAAAATGAGTTTGCTTCTATAATGATTACTGTTGTTATAGGAATAGTTATTTCATTTTCAGTTTATTACACCACAAAGTAATAACTATAACTATATATGTAGTAGTAATAACTATATATGTAGTCTATTAAATATGTTTTATTCAGAAGAGCCAAACAATTTCTTATAAATCCTTAAAGGTAATAATCTTATTTATTTCTGTGTTAACTACGTAGTTTCCTTTCTCTTGGTTTACGGGGAAACCCGTACATAGTGACCGTTTACGCTACTAAATTCTAATAGAAAGGCAATGGCTAATAGTTTTGAAGTTAATTGATGGCTTTAGTCCTCTAAATAGAACAAATTATATAACTTTTAATTGGCTTTATATATGATCTGTGACCGGTCAAACGTGATCGTAGTTTCCACCATGACGCAGATATTGATACCGGAGCCGTAAGTTATTTCTTTTTGTGTGTGCAACTCATTAACGATTGGCTGCTAATGAAAGCCACTGACTCAATATGGAAAGTACTATAGATTATGGGCTCTCCTGTTTTCAGTAACCATGTTAATTACTACTTGTTCGCTGATCAAGTCGTCAAATAAGCAAGTATCTTTAAATCATTGTGGCACAGGAAATGGAATGATTTGCATTAAGAATTTCTTCATTCGGAATTAGAGTTCATTAAATTTTGTAAACTGCCTCATTGGTCTAGTGGTTAGCATGTTCGACTACAGACATGAGGTCCTGGGTTCGAGTCCCGGGTCGGGCCAATTCAAAAATCAATATTGAGTTTTCTATTAAGATTTTCTCAATATTTGCCCGAAGTTGGGAAGTTGGCGGTGTGATCCACCCCCGTGCCTCGGAGAGCACGTTAAGCCGTCGGTCCTGCGCCTGATCTCTCTCCGGTCGTGTCGGATTCCCGTCACATCGGACTATGAGAGTGAAGGAATAGAGAGTGCACTTGTGTACTATGCCTGCCAATCCGCAGTGGAGCAGCGTGGTGGGTCTATGCTCTAAAAAACCCTCGCTCCTCGGAGTAAGGAGGCCTGTGCCCAGCAGTGGGACGTTAATGGGCTGCTACTTACTTACTTACTTTACAATGTTCTAATTTTTTGAAATAAAAATATATCTAAATAATAAAACGTCGTCTGCACATCACTCTTTTTCATTTACTTATGTTACGGCCCTGGTTTCTCGCTCTTTAACAACTCCCACTGTTTGTACTCTGTCCATAGATTCCGTACCGCCACAGAGTATCTACACACACAGATAACACAATCACCTAATAAAATAATGTAACATTAATTAGATTGTTTAACTAAGTTAAACTTGAGTAGATTATTATGTTAAAAACTTGGAATGAAAATCAATATTTATTTATTTTTATCTTAAACGATATGTTATAGTAAAATAATTATATAAATTTGACGAAAATTGAAAAATTTGTTGAGAATTATGAAAGTAAGACAGTTTTAATACGATTTCGTATAATACTTTCATACAATAAATTAGTTTCGACGACTTTAAAAAAGAAAATTTAACTATGGTATGCAGCTATATACAAACCATAAAGAAGTAAATATTAAAAAACGCAATTTCTTCAGTGCCCATTTAAATATCTTCCATGACATTGCAAAAGCCTGGTTTTTTCCTTATGGGCATAAGCTTAGTGCTACAAACGTTGAGTAATTCTTTCCTTCGCGCCTCAGAAACCACGTTAAGCCATCGATTAAGTAAATCCCATTGATTAACATCTACATCAGATAATGTACGTAATGTGTGTTGGTAATTTTTATTTCTCTTTTACCATTACGAACTTCCTACTTAGTCTTTTCAATTTCTACTATTAACTCACACTATTCCTAACGCTTGCGTATCAGCAATAAAAACCGCGCTTACATTGTATGAGGTAAGTTACCATGGAACTCATGTTTTTTACTTAGCAGCTTGTTTTTGCTGCCAGTCCACACTAAAACCAATGATAAGAGACAATTGTCCCAGCGAGACTTACATCTTAGACTACACCACCACTTACCATCATTGTGAATAGACTGTGATAAGCTTTTTGTCATTGCAACTAAGTTCTAAAACTCTGTATCTGCCATTAAAAGTCACGTAGCGTTTTGCACCTTCCGAACAATCTCCAGTTTGATTGATATGTTAAATTTGATTGATCTCATTGCAATAAAAAGTCCGTGAAATCATCGCAATGTGGAGCAAACTGTACTCGTGAATGCTTCGAAATCGTTAACCCAATGATTTGCAATAAAGCATTAATGTATCGGCCGACATGTTTGCAACCCGACCGTCCTTACACAACGCTCTGATATAATTACAGCACGGATAATGGACTTGATTAGTGCTCTAGGCTAGTATTTTTTAAAAAGTCCATAGGTTACCAACTTTACCTAATTAGTAACCAGTTTACTTGCAAAGTGATTTACGTTATTATGTATTGGGTACTAAACGAAGTACGTATTTCCTGTCGCATTACTATATATTATGTGGACGTAATTTCAACAAACGCGTTGTTATATCAAAATTAAACACTGAGTCATTAAATCATCGTCGCTTTTGTAGAATATAGGTACCCTTTAAACGCAGTGACTGTGGCAAACAAAACAGTTTGCAACATTAAAAAGACAAGATAGTATAGATGGCAGTATGAAGTAGCATCCTAGTACCGTCTCAACTAATATGTGTTCTCTTCGTTAGCAACGCTGTCACAAATCGAATCTATCTAAAATAGATTCGATTTGTGACAGCGCATATCTAGAAATTAGTTAAATGTTAGTAGGTAAGTAGCAGCCCATTAACGCCCCACTGCTGGGAACAGGCCTCCTCGCTGACATGAGAGAGGGTTTTGAGAGTGTAGACCCAACACGCTGCTCGATTGCGGATTGGCAGGCATACAACACAAGTGCACTCTCTATTCCTTTGCTTTCATAGTCCGACGTGACGGCAATCCGACACGACCGGAGAGAGATCAGGCGACCGATGGCTTAACGTGCTCTCCGAGACAAGGGGGTGGATCACACAGCCAAATTTTTCCCAACTTCGGGCAAATATTGAGAAATCTTAATAGAACACTCAATATCGATTTCGAACTGGCTCGAACCAGGACTCGAACCTAGGACCTCATGTCTGTAGTCGAACATGCTAAACACTAGACCAATGAGGCAGTCGAAGCAGAAATTAGTAGTTTTTGATTTTTAAGATTCAGACTATTATGAGACTTTAGATTAGCTGTTTACCGTCCTGCCATCAAAAACGTGCTTTTATGCAAACAAAATTTAATTCAGCACACCGCTACATAGATCTCGTAGATGTAAATTATAGCTTTCATATTAGAGCAACGCTATCTATCTAAGGCTATCATAATGTCACAATTAAGGTCTAATCTATCAGCAATAATAACACTAAAATAAAAAAAAACACTTATTGAAACAATTTGAATTTTTGTAGAAATAAATAGTTACATTAACAAATCTATAAATCAAAATATAATTATAATAAAATCAATCGTCTCCTTACCGAATTTTCTTGGCCTATCTAATGCAGATAATCGCATTTGCGTATTACCCAGAAAATATTGTCGTGCACAAGTTTAACACAAGTGCAATCTTTATTCCTTTGCTCTTTTAGTCCGATGGGATGACAATCCGACACGACCGGAGAGAAATCAGGATCGACTGCTTAACGTGCTCTCCGAGGGTGGAGCACACCGCCAACATCCCAAATTCAGGGAATTACTGAATTTCTTAACAGAAAACTCAGTATCAGTTTTGAATTCGCCCGACCCGGGACTCTAAAACGAAACCTCATGTCTGACCACTACATCAAAGAGCAGGCAAAGCAAAACAAATAAACAGTTCTCATCTATCCATTTAATAGCTCCAGAATGTCTAGCGCGACGGCAATCGAAGTATCAATGTATAATGAATATTGACAGAGGTCGGCGACCGCGATCCGTGAGATGAGCAATTCATTAATATAACATAAGTTCACGCGGACGGCCGCGGTTCTCACGAATCATGTAAATTCGTCGACTTAACGTAAATTATCGAATCGATTAATATGCAAATCGATTTGGGCATCACTAGGCGGTCGGTGAACTGCGACTCGCGTGTTACTGTGAACGCGGCGACACCGGCCGTGTGAAGTATGCGTGTTGTGACATTTGAATTTACATTGTTATTAATTAAGTATTTTATTACTACTATCCTTAACTGCCTGATTTTACATTTTATGTTAAGAAATTCAATATTTGCCCGAAGTTGGAATGTTGGCGGTGCTCTACACCCCCGTGCCTTGGCGAGCACGTAAAGCCGTCGGTCCTGCGCATAATATTTCTCCTTTCGTATCGGATTGCCGGCCCATCCTTTTCTTTGCGTTAGGAAATGCTTTTACGTACTTACCCTGATCTGAATGGGCCAGGAGTGTGGGACTCACCGAGGGTGGAGTCTTCGCAATACCCACTTAAACCCACCAGAACCCTCATCATCCGTAAGTGGGCCACCAGAGGTTCAGCTGCGCATTCTTCCCTGGTGAAATCCTACTAATACACATACATTGGAATATTCCTACGTAATAACACATATATACTTGACAGCCTCATTGGTCTAGCGTTTAGCATATTCGACTACGGACATGATGTCCGGTGTACAAGTCCCGGGGCGGACCAATTCAGAAATCGATATTTAGGTTTCATACATACGAGTACATACATGGCATCACGCCTCAATCCCTTAGGGGTAGGCAGAGACCACGTCCTTCCACTTGCCACGATCCTTGCATATCTCCTTCGCTTCTTGCATATTCATTAAACCTTTTATGCAAGTTAGTTGGTTTAGAGTACTCCTCACCTGGTCCTTATTTAAAATGTCCTGGATTTGGTCCGTTCGCCCCTTTCAACTTTCTCATTCACTCTTGACTCATAATTCCATTTTGTCAGTCTTTTTTCATTCATTCTCTCTACGTGTACAAACCAGGTTTCTATTAAGATTTTATCAATATTGGTCTGAAATTGGGAAGCTGACGATGTGTTCCACCCCCATGTCTCGGAGAACACGTCAATCAGTCGGTCTTGCGCCTGATCTGTCTCCGGTCGTGTTGATTGCCGTCACGTCGGCATGTGAGAGTGAAGGAATACTGAATGTACTATGCCTGCCAAACCGCAGTGGAGCAGCGTTGTGGGTCTATGCTTTAAAAACACTGCAGCAGTGTTTTTAAAGCATAGACCCACAACGCTGCTCCACTGCGCAAACTGTGCAAACCCTAGCAGTGGGACGTTAATGGGCTGCCACTTTCTTACTTTTACTTACCTGATCTCTTACCGGTCGTGTCGAATTCCCGTCACATCGGACTATGAGAGTGAAGTACTAGAGAGTGCACTTATGATTCTATGCCTGCTTATCCGCAATCTATGAAAACCCTCTCTCATATGAGTAAGGAGGCTTGTGCCAAACTTGTGCTACTTACCTTTACATATACTACTATTGTGCTATTTACCTTTACATATACTTAAATACATTATATAAATAGATACCTAAAACAATAATAATATACACTAAATAAATGTAAAGTAGAACATGTAGATGTCGGCATTAAGAATGTACAGAACATAAAAGAAGATCATGATTCTCTACCTGTTTCTCGAATAAATCCAAAGATTATAAGAGTTTAGTCGTTCCCTAATATTATCCACGAGTGCCATTCTAGAATTTCATTTTTTGAGGTATTTAATTTTTCCCAATAGGTGTTGAATCTCGGAAAGGTTAAGCATTAAATCAGTAGTTAATATTACCAATGGGCCTGTAAATTGATTATTACGCTTGTTACAGCTATTTCCACCGAGTGAACGGCTACGCCGTAGAACCGCGGCCCGCAGCGCAAACACAAGTCGACACAAATGACGTGCCAGTTGGTGGACTGTTCGCGAAACTGGCCAAACAGCAGGGTGGCCCACCTCGGCTGCCTGCCTTCCCAGTCATGCTTGATATGAGCTCGACTAAGGTAATACTATTTATTAATATTAACTCCTTAACTCTAAGTTTGTCTGGTAAAAATCACTAATTACCAAGCTTGACTGTGTCATTGGTTCGAGTCCCGGTTTTTTTTTTTTTTTTTTTTTTTTTTTTCTGACAGAATANAGGGTGGTAACTAGCCACGGCCGAAGCCTCCCACCAGTCCAGACTCAGACAAATTAGAAAAATACAATTTCCTAAACTCGTCCTACCGGAGATCGAACCCGGGACCTCCGCTAGCAAAGCGAATACTCGCACCACTCCGCCAGCGAGGCCGTCAAAGGCCGTTCGGGCCAATTCTAAACACATATTGAGTTTTCTATTAAGATTTTCTCAATATTTTCCCGAAGTTGTGAAGTTGGCTGTGTGATCCACCCCCGTGCCTCGGAGAGCACGTTAGGCCGTCGGTCCTGCGCCTGATCTCTCCGGTCATGTCGGATTCCCGTCACATCGGACTATGAGAGTGAAGGAATAGGCAGTGCACTTGTGTACTATGCCTGCCAATCTACAGTGGAGCAGCGTGGACGATCTATGCTCACTCATGTAAGTGAGGAGGCCTGTGCCCAGCAGTGGGACGTCAATGTGCTGCCTACTTACTTTACTTTAATAAGCTTGAATTTGTAGACCTTCTTACTTATAAGTAGAGACTTTTAGACATTGTACTGTTTTCTAGATTATAAAGAGGAGAAGTCGTATATGTATATAAAAATAGCTTTAATTAATTATTTTACAAATCATTTAAAGCACGTACAGTTGAACTGCTACGTGAATAATATATAATTTTCAATTATAAGATTGATTATCTCACGTACATGAAAAGGGGATATCATGAGTTGGTGTTATTAAAGTTTTGTTACGCGACTTTGTTGCTCAAATGATGAAACCTTATTACTCCGAGCCTCTTTAAAAGAATTAAGATTTAAAACGTTGTTTTACAATATCCGTTCATTACACATAATGCACGTTACTTAAGACAGATGTGCAAAACCTTTTAGGTATGTAATTAAATTAACACTAATTAAAGCCAGTCGAGAAGAAGAATATCTTTTGTTTTGTTATTATTAAAGACGTAATCATTTAACTTAAAACATGTTTCATAATCATTGAATTTCGTCTTCTTAATGGCTTTATATTTTTTTTAAGTAAGAAATCTCCTTTAACTGGGTTTGGTTGTTTTAAATTAACTTTTCATTAAGTTACATATATGAGCAAATACAATATTTCAATGTAATGAAAGCCACATAGGAATACATTTTATGATTTGCTTAGTTTAGTCTTTTATAAAAATTCTTAAAAACTATTTTATATTCATTTTTAAAATAATTATCTGAGCCCTATTTGACTCTTCTATCTCCTGCATGAAACACTAATAATTTTTTTATTTTTTACATGAAAATTTATATTACAAAAACACTTCTAATAGTGATTCCTTTGTTATCTTACAACAGTTATAAAGCCATATCAATCATTGTACAACAGCAAAGATATTAAATAAGTATTATATTGTAATTTATAACTCAATTATGATTACAAATATCACGTGTGGCGCAAAAAAATGTGTTTCATACCTGAGACGGAGCAATGCCACTGCCCCTATCAAATAATTCACGCTCAGCCGCGTCCATTTCATAAGCTCGCCTTTTAAAATTCATTAATAATGTTTTTAATTCATTATTTATTCATTTGCTCACTGACCTTCCCGCTGTAATTACACATGGGTGCCCCGTTTCATAGTTCACGGCTGCGATTAAAATGTCTCGGGCGTCATAAAAATCTAGCGCGGTATCAGGCTTGGGATCTTCTTGCGCTACGTGTTTTTGGGGTTCCGCGCTGATATACTGCGAAATGTGAAAACCTTCTATTAGTTTCTCCTTTTTAACTGACTAATTAATATAGTCATCAATTCTTTGTGGGTAGGTGAATTGTTAATTGAAATTCTCGTAGTTTATCGACATATTGACTACTAGCGGCCCGTCTCGGCTTCGCACGGGTAGAGGTAAATAGGTACAGATATTTAAGTTATAAGCATGATAATTAAAACGACCATGAATTGACAAATATTATGAAAAAGTGTGATTCCTAATACTAAAACTAAGTAGCTCTGTAAAGAACTTTTTAAGTGAAGTAGAAAACTGTGTTTATAAAGCTTGAAATATTCAATGTCGCTTGCGTCCACTACGTAAGGAGCCGACCGGTCACCTAGTTTTTAATCTACCTAGTTTCTGTCGCACTGCCCCTCTCTCGTCGAGTTAGTTACTCGATGCGCTGCGTGGCGGCCGCCGCCGGCATCTATTTTTATTTTAATGTCATGATATCTTTTGAATGGAATATCCGATTTCAATAATTCAAAAAGTAGTTATTTGGATAAAAATGTATAAATGGTATAGATAACACGGTCTGACTTTGATCGGCTTTTCTATCAATTTGTTAAATGTAAAAAAGTAGTTATAGTGACGTAACTACAATAGTTAGACGTATGTTCTCGCGAAGATTTTTGTAGATATTGATATATTCTATAATATTGTCGAACATGTTTTTGTCCTATCATTTTAATACTCTTTACAGCGTATGCTATGAAAGACATTTTATGGCTAATTTTTTTAAACCTTCGGTTGGTTTTAATAGGAATTTCTAAAGATTTAGAATCCTATGTTAAGCCTATGTTACTCAATGCTTTCTAATGAAAAAAGAATTATTAAAATTGGTCCAGTACTTTTTGAGTTTATTCCTTACATAGAAAAATATAAATCTTTCCTCTTTATAATATTCGCGTAGATTTTAACGGGTGACTTTTTTTAATCTTGTCGATGTTAGGCGGCATGACTGTGATCCATGCAACTGGGTCGAAATATCGACAAAATTAAAAAACGCCATCGTGGTATGAACCCCTTAAAATAGTCAATATGGGTTGTTGAAGTTCTGGTCACTTTACTCAGTTTATTTTGTCCATCTGTCACTCGTAGATCTAGGTTATGTTTGATAATATAATTTAATGTCATGAGTAGTTCATGACTTTCGTCTAGAGATCACATTTAACTATCCTAAACCTTAATATTTTTTCGGCATTGTGTCATTTGCTGCTATAGTCTGTGAGAATAAAGGAAATATATTTGCAGGAGAGTAACCACCGTGGCTGAAACTCGATAAAGGGAGCGTGATTTTATTGTCTATGTACTTGTAATAACTTCTGACACGATTTAACTCCATTACGATACAGACAAATGGGAGACTATGTTTGTCAGGGTGTCAATAATATTTCCTTAGATTTTCGGGGCAATCATAAAATCAGGCGGTATAGAATGATGTATTGCCTCATAAAGTAAGCTAAGTAGCAACTTATTTACGTCCAACTGTTGCTTCAGGATTCCTGACTTATATTTTTGTTGTATAATTAGTATAAAAGAAGATGTAGTATCTGAAATTGAGAAATGTATGCTTAGATGGTTTAGGCACGTAGAGGAATGAAGGGAGACTGACAAAAAGAATTTGTGAGTCAAGTGACCAAATCCAGGACATTCTAAATAAGGGCCAGATCAAGAGTACTCTAAACCGACGAACGTGTATGAAAGGTTTAATGAGAATGAACGAAGCGAAGGAGATATGCAAGGATCGTGGCAAGTGGAAGGACGTGGTCTCTGCCTACCCCTATGGGAATGAGGCGTAATGCTATGTATGTATGTGTGAGCACGTGGTTTAATGGTAATAGAACCGCGACCCATTCCTACTCCATCATCGTTTAACAATGTTTTATAATTTTACAAAGTAAATTCGGTACAAGATATGGACTCGTTCTTGGCCACTTTTTTTCATATTTATTACCCCCCTCTTAAGAATCATAACGCGCGATGAGCACGCTTCCTTCACAGCAATAATTGCGGCAATTAAATCTGATAACCGCACGCGACCTTTACACTTCCTCCGCTATAATACAGATAAGATGGAGAGAGTGTTAATTGCCCCGCGGTCGTTACCGTCGGCGCGCGCGCACAATCGGTAGGGTAATAGCGAGGCTCCGCCCCCCAACGCGAGACCCAGCGAACCGTGTCTACTAGTGATACCAATTTTCGAGCTATTCTTGGGACTAGTTGCTGTAATATTTCTGATAATCCTGTAAAAACTAACATTATAAGCTACGAGTCCTCTTGGTGAAGTAGAGGGCGTCCATTGTACTCCGCCATTATAGTCTGTTTTAGGCTATGCTCATCATCTGGGACCATGTTTTTACAATTTTTTCATATCCGTCACCGTAGAACATCAGGATTGACTTGATTTGAACATATTTCCGATTTCCTTGTGCAGCAGGACACCGTCTATCTCCGATCGATATTTCCTGACATCTACTCTGGTTGTCTTCATTTTGAATTCTTTCGGGCCAATAAATGCCTAGAATCTGAGGCAGTGGTTAGTGAAAACTTAGATCTTTAGGGTTTTCGAACTCGCCAGTTGTGTCATCCATATAAGAAAATATATATTATATTTAACTGAAAGATTTTGAGTTGCAATCTCTGCATAAATTGACTAGATTGGCATATAGTTCTAAGTTGCAGAAATGTTTGCACTGAAAAGATATCGTCGCCGTCGTTGTCGCTTCAACCGATGGATGTCCACTGCTGGACATAGGTCTCACGTAATGACTTCCACTAGGCCTAATCTTGCGCCGCCTGGCTCCAGAGGCTACCGGCGCCCATCTTTATCATAACTCCACCTTGAGAGGGGCCTGCCTACACTGCGCCGTCCGATGCGGGGTCGCCACTCCAGCACCTTTGGCCCCCAACGTCCAACGGTTCTTCGGACTATGTGCCCCGCCCATTGCTTCTTCAGGTTCGCGGTTCGTAGGACTAAGTCGGTAACTTTGGTTCTACTTCGGATCTCTTCATTTCTGATTCGATTACGTAGAAAAACTCCGATCATAGCCCACTCCATCGCACGCTGAGTGAATCTGAGCTTCCGCATGAGGCCCATAGTCAGCGACCACGTCTCAGAACCGTAGGTCGTCACTGGCAACACGCACTGTTCGAAGACTTTGGTCTTCAGGCACTGAGGAATATATAATGCTTCCTAAATCAATCCGGTGTTATAGAAACCTCTGTTCCATACAAAAAAGATAGTTTACTGTATACCACATTAGAAACATAACACATAAACAAGATTTTTACTACGAAACCTTTGGGTTAGAGATATTGCTTAAATAGGGAAGGTAGGTGGTGTGGGCTAGATTAGACTAACTAAACTTAATTATATATTCCGTATAAAATTACGCATAAATAGTTAACTTCCTTAGCTTTTTATACAAAGAAATTATTTAACCAATGTCTCTTGTTGAATGAAATGGAAACGGCCGTTTGTTATACGTGAATACATCTCGTAACGGGCAATAGTTTCGAAAT
Organism: Elymnias hypermnestra; assembly: GCA_015832385.1. Classification (NCBI taxonomy): domain Eukaryota; kingdom Metazoa; phylum Arthropoda; class Insecta; order Lepidoptera; family Nymphalidae; genus Elymnias; species Elymnias hypermnestra. Next base: position 1,773,100 of record JACTOM010000044.1, read on the forward strand.
GGCGGGGCTTCCCCCTGACAATTACAGTCCTTACTTAAATAATAAGTAATAAATTCTTTGGTGTAATTGAATTTCGAATTGATGTGAGAGATATATATCTAGCTACAACAGTTAACTGTATTACTGTATTTTGAATTGCCTTCTATGGATGTGATTTTAAAGACGTATTCACGTGTCAGTAGGCACGATATTACTTTTGTCTTGAAGTCTTGCTCTGCCATGACTAATGTTACAAATTAAACAGAATAGGTATGTCGTAGATTTAAAATATCTCTTTGAAATCAATAATCCTGGCAACATTAGTCCAGACTCTCCATTAAACGAACTGGAGCTGCACTAATTGGCGGTGGCACGCGCCGCGCATGCGCCCGCGACACGCCAGCTATGGCATGTGAAATCGAACCGTAAGACTTTTTAATCTATACAACTTGAAATTGAACGAGATACACGCGAACATCGCGACCATAAGCAATATCATAAAACTTTTACGTTGATTGAAAAACTTTCTAAGTAAAAGAAACTGGAAATTGATACTCTTGATATGTAACAAATTTAATAATCATTTGATAGATTGACAGAATACATTAATACAGTTTCAGTAGTAGAGGTGTTAAATTCATCAGCAAAACGTTTGAGTATTTACAGATCCACAGAAACCAATCACGATACTAACATGATTAAATCATACAACGAAAACAAATTATTATTAAGGCTTTGGTACTAAATTCAAATAGATCAACATCAATCACACAGAATGAAAAAGAAAGTTAATACCAAAAACTGAGCAGTTCATTTTAACTGCTCAGTTTTTGATATTATTCAATTTTCATTGTAATGTTACTGCTTGTTGTAGTGTTTTAATTTAGATTATTTTAAGTTATGTATCTAAAAACCATACCCTAATGTGCAACCTTCGAAGTTTTAAATAAGAAAAGACAAGTCAAAAACAAACTAATACTTATATTTTCTAAATTATGTAACAAAAAAAAAGTTAAAAGTACATGCGTCCATGGAACACATGTCAGAAACTTCTTTGGCAAACTAATTTTTAAGTCTTGTTTATACAAATCTAGAACTTTAGAATTAGAGGGAGAAAAAAAGGAAGATATGTTAGGAATTTAATTGTCATTAAAATATTAAGAGGGTCGAAAATTAATACAAATAATTTATTGATATCTCAAATGACGAATTGTAAATAAAAATGCCACGTGTGTTTTGTCAATATTAGAAATTATTAATAAAATTTGTTTTTTTATTTTAAAACTTAGAAACGAAAATTTATGTTTCATGAAATATAGTATATTAAATGATTAAATGACGAGTGCCAAATATTTTTTCTAAATAATAAAACTACCTAACCTTCATACGAGTTAGCATAAAAAACGCTGCATATTTTCGTGACGCTAAACACGTGGTTCATCCTTAAAAATTTTACTTTCACGCGCCTAAAGAAGTTTCACAAACGATAAGTGGAAGTCGTCTTCTTCTACTATTTGTCCGGCTATCTCATGTCGCATTACATCTGACCGCGTAGTCGTCGTCGCTTCAACCGATGGACGTCCACTGCTGGACATAGGTCTCACGTAATGATGTCCACAAGGCCCGATCTTGCGGTGCCTGGCTCCAGCGGCTACCGGCGACCCTTTTTATGTCGTCGGTCCACCTTGTGTCCACGGATTTAATATTAAATAATTTTGAATATTTAGTTTTTAGTTTTAAAATTATTATAATTCTCCCAGTTTGATACTTTTACGTAAGTCTATTCTCTGCCAACTCTTATAATTTCTTATAGTTAGTAATCTAGATTAAGATTTGTTTTTATGTTTTTTTGAAGTTACTAGTTAACCGGCTGATGCTGTGCCCATGACGTCATACTAGGCTATAGGGCTGCAGCTGAAAATCGGTGCCCTTTGTCAGGTTTCTGGCACACAGCAATACCGAGCTGTTCTGCCTTTTCGGGGCTGGGTGGGGGTTGCACAGCATTTAAATCATTAGTTGTGGTTTCAATGTAGTGCAATTACTCAATGCATGTTTTTCACAGATGTTTATATCATATAATTGCGCCTATGCACCGAATAAAGCTATTTTCTTTCTTTCTTCTTCTTTCTTGTGGGGGTCTCCCTACACTGCGCCGCCCGGTGTAGCCAAATTTAATATGACGGCACCCATCAGTTTCACTTGCATCGCAGTTTTATAAAGCAATTTCAATCAGTCTTTATCATAAGACAGGATGAATTCTTAAACAGCGTCCGTTTAATATAGAGCGTGATCCATCATTGTACAACAATGGTGTTTACTTTCTAAATGCCGTATCGCGGTAACATCTGACACTTGCTCGCGATATTAACATGATTTGTTACATTTCTCTTTGTAACTTAACACTATAAATACTCCGGTTTAAATTTATTTTCGCCTGACCAGAGAAACGGGAGCGCGCTTCGTGCACCACAGCGATAGATTAATAAGCATGCACGCGTTCATATTGCCGCGCATTAGTTCGCGATAAAAGCACTTTACTTTGCCAGATTTATAGGGTTATTACAAATCAAATCAAAAAATCTTCATTCAAGTAGGCATATTACAGCACATTTGAATCGTTAAATAATATTTTTTTTTCCACACTTTGATCCTAAAATACGTCTGATGATGGTACTCAAGAACGACTTAAAATCTAAAGTTGCGAGGGTTCCTTCGCGTCCTGACCCGAAAAGAGCCCACAACAAACTCAGTCGGGTATTTTGTTTTTTTTATTACCATCATCACTACAATATCATATTACTTTGCTATATTTTAATTTAAATTAGAGCACTTCGTTCACTCCCACGCGTTTTTATCGTCGTAAGTAATCTTGCAACTTATAATACGATTTTTCTATCAACTTTCTTTCAACAAAGACTTTGAATTGAATATTATTTGTAATATATCTATATACATAAATATAAATCCCTATTTCCAGTGGCGTCAGTATATAATCTGGGGCCCGTGGCTAAGTCTTTTGATGGAGTCGTACCGCAAAAATCGCCACGTACTTATTTTAACTTTATGAGTATCTTTCTCATTGGTCTAGTGACCACCTTATTGGTCTAGTGGTTAGCATGTTCGACTAAAGACATGAGGTCCTGGGTTGGAGTCCCGGGTCGGACCAATTCGAAATCGATATTGAGTGTTCCCGGAGTTGGGAAAAAATGGTGGTGTGACCCAACTTCCTGCCTCGGACAGCACGTTAAGCAGTCGGTCTTGCGCCTGATCTCTCTTCAGTTGTGTCGTGTTGCCGTCACGTCTGACTATGAGAGTGAAGGAAGAGAGAGTACGCCTGTGTGTACTATGCCTGCCAATCCGCAGAGCAGCGTGGTGGGTCTATGCTCTTATAACCCTCTCTCTTGTGAGTGAGGAAGCTTGTGCCCCGCAGTGGGACGTTAATGGGCTGCTACTTACTTACTACCACTTAAGTATTTATCCAACACTAATAACAATTTTATTTACTAGAGCATGGGTTTATACATTTACATTAATTCAAATTCACCAATATATACGTCCCACTGCTGGGCATAGGCTTCCTTTCTTAAGCGAGAAGAAATGAGCTATAGTAACGCTAGCCTTCATCAAGAGACCTAATATTTATCTTCCATTCGCTAGTCTTTCGATGAAGGAACAACATCTCGTGGAAACGTGCATTGATTTACAATGAAATAAAAAAAAAAACAATTCAATTTCAATAAGTTATTTTTATAAAGAAACTTTTTCGAGCTTTCTTTTCCGTGAAAGTGTCTATTTCATAGACAAAGTTTAAAGATCGGATCATATATCATCAGAATAGCCAAGACGCATAGCTAGTCTTATCTCGTGTGCTTCGAGTAACTCTTGGGCCGGGGCCCTTTTAGGTTAGAGGCCCGTGGCATTTGGCCAGTCCTAACACCCTAGTACGCGTGAAAGTCTGGACCAACTTCAATAATTATTTTTTGTTTTGTTTATAAAGTCAAGAGAAGATTTTAATGAAAGATAAAATTAATAAAGATGCGACAGAACATCAGAAATAAAAAAAACTTATCACCAATTTAACTTTTGTAATGTAACCTCCTTAGTGCTTTTGACAATATAAACTTTTTTGATGTAACCTTATTACGTTTGACAAAACTGTCGTCGATACAAATAAATAATAAGAATACTATCATAAATATATTATTCATGTCGATAAATAAATAGCAAAAGGCAGTCGGAATAGCAACAAAACTATTCGTATAATAACCAGAAAATAAAACAAAGAATGTTTACAATACATTAATAGAATAAACGCAAACCACTTATTTAAATTCATTATTCAAAGTTTAGACAGACCCTAAGTCTGTCAATTCAGTTAGTATAATATATAGCTTGGTTTAAATAAATAAAAAGAAGTATTATATATGTATACTTTTATTTACAAATTAAAAGTTTTCAATTTTTAAAAATTTCCCATGTAGTTTAAAATATGAATAGAAAATTATAACTATGATCGTGTGAATATCAAAGCTGATGAAAATAAATGCCCACTTCTAGAAGTCCATTAACAGTTTCCAAGTAAAACAGATATAGTAGTGACACAAATATAAGTTACCAATACTATAAAACGCAACGTACAACCGGAGTATTGTACGTTGTACCACACTCGATAATTGCGCCAAAATAACACAGACACACACACACACACACTAAATGTGTGTACATTAACACAACACACACACATACACAATATATATTGCGCGTAAATGCATGAAGATTGCTCCCGCTTCTATGAATCTTCACTCTGACTCACCTAGAATACCAGAGAGGAAGCGCAAATTGTTCCTCTGTTATCCCTCTCACGGACAAATAAGGTTCCACTGGATTTTAGTGGTCATGATTAGGATTATGGGACTCTGCTCCCTGCCTCGCAGTCCCACAATCACAACCCAGGGATCGGTAATTCATGCGTAAATGCATTTTCCAGCGGAAAAAAAAGCTCTTGTAACAAAGCAAGGAATTTCTCGCCTTAGTATAGTGCAGGCAATTAAAAAGATGGATTGCAATTTGACCGGCGCGCAACCATGACGGCTTATAACGTTATTTTGATGAATTGTGAGCGCTCTTGATCAGATAATAGGCACTGTTTGCTCAGCATTACCGCCTCTTAACGTCTACAGAGGCAAAACACTGCAATCAGTCGATATACTATTCTAAAGCTCCAATGAAGCCAGTTATTAGCCTAAAAATTCCACCAACTGACATGTCAATAATAGATTTTTGACACTTGTTTAATTATTTATGACAGCCTACGTAGCCATGTTATCAGAAGCACTTTTACACATCGAAGAAAACAATTTTTTTAATTCCTTCTGTTATTTAATACTCTATTTCGCTCTCACTCTGTAGTCTTCTAGCTACAGTATATAAAGGGTTATATATTGTAATTATCATGTTCAAATTTACAATACTTATTTAAATGGTGAATGATACGACATGGTTTATTAAAATATTAATTCATTAAATAATAATTGTATCTGCGAAAAACAGTAGAGCGTCATCTATTAAATGAAAACGTAAAATGTTGAAAGATTCTGATTAGCTTAAGAAGATCGTGCAATATGGAGAAGGAATTGACTTTTATTAAATAAAATCAATTAGTAAATTTCAACTAACAAGATATTCAAAATACCACTTAATTAGTATTAAACTATAGTAAAGAAAACGGTACATGATATCTGCCAAAATGCTTATTAAATCTCTATAATAGAATAGAGAATGGAGTTCTATATAACACTTATCTGACGTAACTTGAATTGTAATAAACGTGAATGCTTGATGTATACGTATATTTTTTTTATAAAAAAGTTCTTCTATAGACATTGCTGGCGATATCACGAGTCGGTCGTGGTGGAAGATCAAGACGCAAACGCGTCACCGGAGCAGTGACAGAACACTCACCTCTAGATCTCTCCGCGGCAGGAGAGAGTGCTGCCAAACGCGCAAGACTCTCCGCAAGTCCGAGCACAAGGAGTGATGGCGATGAAAGGGACAGAGTATCAAATGAAGGTAAAATATAACTGGTTTTTATATTTCATTGCCTCAGTTATTAATATTAGTGATGAAACTGTCCAAGTTGGTAAGAAGTATACTAGTAAAAAGTGTTTTACTGCAGACTGATAGATTGCTCCAACGAGCCAAGACCTAATATATAACCAGAATTCGATTGCCCTTCTCTCGGTGTAAGAGTCCGTGTATCTTGCTATTAAGACATATTTTATACTGGAACATTAATTAATTGAAATACCTTGTGGATCCTGCAATGGGATATCACAACAGTTTTGTTAAAAACATATCATTTGTTCCTATAAGTTACAAGATTACAAAGATTTCTCGTTAAAGCGATCTAATTATGCGGTGAAATGTATAAAGATAAATCACTGTAGTTGTATTCTAAGTTTTCAAATATCATGCTGTTAATTATAGAAAATAAACTTCTATAAACTTATCCACAGATAGTGTTATTTCAATAAATGCAGTAGCAACCCTATTCGTTATTTGTTTAAGAACAAATTGTTACAGATTAATATATAATAAAATGTAACTACACGGAGTAATAATGAAAAGAATAATTATTGTAATATCGTAATTGAAATCATCATGGCCTAATACATACCTTTCAAGCTGACGTTCATTAAATTAAGTGAAATATCGGTTTATAGCACGAGATGAGAACGGAAACGGTAACTGTAATTCCACTGTAAGCCCCCGTGAGCACATTACAGTGTTGTTTATGTTATTATTTTTATTTATTCTATTCATTTTTCTAATTAAAAACCCGCATGCACTAATTAGACTAATTGGATTAAAAGATAAAAAGGAGCATGGTTTCAAAAATCTTCCGAATTGTAACGATAATAGTTCCAAAACATATATAAGATTTCTACCTGCTTAATCAAATTTGAAAAAGTTGCAAAAGATATAAAAACCGATAAAATAAACAATTTTAAAGCTGAGATACTGTGACTCGATATATTTTTTTAGACTGTCCCGTAACATCCATTGCAATAGATAAAAAAAATTCTATCACTATATTGGTTTATTTAATGATATTTATGTATTTAGCTTTACATATACTAAGTATTCGTAAGTTAAGTCCGTTTAAAACTATGATACAAAGGAAGTTGATTTACACCAATATTCTCGAATAAAAACCAAATGTCTTTTATGAGTTTTTCTTTGTTAATGGATGGGATTTTCAGTTAAAAATTATCTTTCAGATCGAAGTGAAAATCGTGACTGTTTATGTGCTGAAGCAAGAGCGAGGCTTTCTGCGTGGTCTGTGGATGAAGTTTGCGAGTTCGTCGGCTCCATTGATATTTGTGCAGAATATGCGTCGGTAAGTCTACATATACATAATTTATGCTTATTTTTATTAGATATCTGTCTGGATAAACCCTCGATAATATTGTTAATAAATAGTTTCATAAAAGTCTAACAGATTATGTTTTAAACGTTTCGTCTAATACAAAAATATGATAATTAACTCTTTAAACAAATTGTAAAATATTTTGTCGATGTATTTTTTAATCTATGTACTTATGGTAATTTACTCGACATCCACTTATCAATATGAAATGTTAGAAATAATAAGAAAAACAACGACTTTTAATCATATATTTACACACCAATAATACAAGTACGAGTATCTGTTGTAATTAATACAATATTGGACCTCTTTTGTTCACTGTTGACGCGACTTGACAACCCGACCACAGAGTAATTCCTCTTTTTTTCCACAGAGCATTTACTTTTTTTTCCTAATTGAAGATCCCGGTATGCGAACCACTAGAATATTTCATAAATCCATGATATTCTAATAATTAGTGCTTTACAAATATAATTTCATGTGATTTACAATGGATTACTTGTGAAATACTACTACTTTTACTTACACAATTGCAAAGAAGCATTTTAAGCTTATAGCAATACTAATCCTGTTTGTTCTCCAATACTTTAGGATAAAAAACGTATTATAGGATATTGTAAATAACGTTAAAACTACTGAAATCGTAGTTTTATTCTATATTTACAAAAAAATAAATAAGTAGTAGAATAACACGAATTTAATAAATTAAGAATTATTGCCTTTACTGCAGAATATTATATTAGACTTTGAATTAGAGAAGGTATTATTTATTTCCATTTTAAAATCGCGATTTACATCTCTATACTTGTACTATGTTAAAACGTGCCGTTTACAAGCAGAGTTTTTTTACGCTAATTAATTATTTAAACGTGCAGCCGCGATATTACCCCGTTAATAAACTATGTTGTATTAATTATAAGCCATCATAATCTCGTGTAAGTGTAACTATCGTACGTGTAACGAGCGGAAATTCATAATGTCAGCAATGTAATAGATTTTTAATAGTGCACACTACGTATAAATCAAAATTAGTTGATAGCTTATGAGGGCCATTAATATTTTAAAACTATTAGTGTACACACATTCGGCACGTCATAAAGTAACCTAACACCTAGTTGTACAGGCTTCAATTACGATTAATTGCTAGATATCAATATTTAACGCACCAATCATAACGATGTATGCACTTAATTACACTACGAACGTGCAGTCGCTTTCGCAATATATCACTACTGCCGCTGTTGGAACGGTAAGTGTTTGACAGCGTTCGATTTTTAAAAGTTAATATTTTTTTATTTACAACTTTAATTGAAAAAGCAACAGTAAAAGCCATAGAGCCATAGAGCCTGAAATCAAAATCAAATTATTCTTTAATCAATTAGCCTTAAAAAGCACTTTTCAATCGTCTGTAGTCATCTGTTGGTAACAAATCTACTACCGGAATGTAAAGTTTATTCCGCTGAAAAGAAACCAGCAAGAAACTCAGCGGTTACCCCTTTAAATATAGTTTAGTAGGTTACAATGTGTAATGTGCTTTTTTTCAAACATTTATGGCGCTTAAATAATCTTGTACATTATAATATGCCTTTTGTAAAAGGATGTTTTTGACATATTTCATAAAATTATGTGGAGGCAAATCAGACGAATGATATCTGAACCTTCTTCTTTCTAAAAAGGCTATGTATACTCGTTTTAAGTATATAAATTGTCATGGTTGTTTTCTAAATGGGAACTTTTATACATTACCCAATTCAGCCAGGCGTTGAGTGCCAAAAAAGTGAAAGCCACTCGGCAGACCAGCCAAGGCCAATATGGCGCCTTTTTTTCAAAAGCGTTTATAATTTATTGTTATTACTTTTTCTTTCGCTGGAAAATGTTTTTAGTGTGGAATTCGTAGATGAAGTAGGTCTAGTTATGCCCACTAAAATCCAGCGGAACCCTCTTCATCCATTAATGAGGCACCATAGATTTAACTTTCGCATTGGCACTGACGTCCGAAATGAGTCCAACTGAGGATACTGCCTTGTATCCCCCTCCTTAGGTTATAGAAAGGAGCATCCACAATCTCCCTCTCGAGATGTTTGTGGGCCTTCTTCAGTTAGATTACTGTCTCGAAGAAAAGGAGCACTCCCGCCCAACATCTCTCACCAGGGAGCATCGCGCCTACAACGCTCTCCAGTGAGAGATTCCCAAGCTAAATTATTTTTATTACTTCCAATATATACATTTTAATTATATAGTTAAAGGTATCATAAAAAGTGCATGAAATACCGAATTAACTAACGTATTTAAGTTTATAAAGATTAATAGTTTATAGCGTGTACGTTACCATTTTCTTAAACGATAAGATGGATAAGTAAGTTAAGACTTAAAATAAGCAATATTTATGCAATTATTCCCTCTTATATTTATATAATAAAATAAAAAGTTGTGATGAGAATGATAAGTAATATAAAATGCTTCCTCCATATTTTCGCAATTTCAAATCCAAACACTTTGTCTTCGCCAAATATAAATTGGTTTTTATTTCGCGCAAAATTTTCGCTCTCGTTGAGCAAAAAATATGTGTAATTATCAAAATAATTTACCGCTGTTTCTAATTGTTTACATTCGTTAATGATAATTTGGTACGAAGTGAAAGGGCTCTGTGGCGCGTGTATAACAAACAATTATTATATGTTATTAAATTAATTAAACCGACGCGTTACGCAAACGATTATCCGAGAGCGTTTGCGAAATGCGCGTCCAAATCTCATTCAGAATGTTACTTTGCGAAATAATATATTTATTATGTGTCTAAAAGGAAATCAGTAGCAATGTATAATTTGATACAAGTTGTCTGGACAAACCGATTTGTTTTGTTGTCGCCGATTTCGACACTACACAGTTATAATACAGTTTTTTTGCAAACTGGCACCCACATAACATTTATTTTTTTATACAAGTTTAAACAAGTCAATTTAGCATTTCTAAACGTTGTCATTTAAGTCAATTTGTTATAAATTCTATTGTGTATATATCACTGAACTTATCCTAAACGACTTCACAGACTTTGTTGAATGTTTACAATTCGATCTGGATTTACCCATACTTCTACGGGATCGGGAACTACTCAGGCACAGCCGAGCACATAAATCTCTTGTTTATTGCCAATGGAATACGAAACTACTTAACCGATTTTAATGACTTTTCTATACTGTCTAATTTGCTCCAACTTGTGTTATAGGATAGTTTTCAATTCAATTCTTAATTTAGAAAAATGTGATTTTTAAAGAGAGAAATCGTCAAATATGACTAGGGATGTCTTCACACTTAAAAAGTGTGGATTCAAGCCTCGGGATGTTACCCGGGTATAAATTTTTTAAACAGATAAATTGTTATTTGTAACTAGGCGTGTCTTCACACTTAGAAAGTGAATATTGGTTCCTTTCTAATGGTATCACAGTGATTTATTTGGGATCTTGTCCTTTGTCTCTGATTTTACCTTATGGCGATGGAATAGCATCATTTGGTATTATAATCTATAAGGTTTACCGCGACCTCTTTCTAAGCTATGTTCTATGCTACCTCATGTTTCTGGAACCAACAGGATTGGCCAAAACTTGCGAAGCTGTTGACACCCTTCAGGTTACCTAGGGTTATGTATGAGTCCTACTGTCAATTAATTAACAGAAACATCAAATAGATAGGTCCGTATTATAAGTCCCAGGTGTACATTTAAGTGTTCGCAGTCAAAGCTGCGTGGAACAGCTAGTTATATAATGCAATATTACATATTAAATTGTTAACATTACTTTAAATATGTTAATTATTAACATTCGATCATTCTAATTAATAATTAGTTGTAGTACAAAGCTGTACAGTTGAACATTTCTGAATGTTATAGTTAATTTGTTATAAATCATTTTATTCAAGGCTTTGTACGTTGAAAGTATTATTTACATACAATTATAATACGTAAAAGACGCAGTTTTTACAGGAATTTGTAAAGTTGCTCAAACAAAAGCAAAAGCAATACTCAAAAATCTATCATAAGCAGCAATACGTAAAATAACTTAAATACTGAATGAGAAAGGTAAGAAAATATAGCAGAATTCTAAAATTAATAGGACTGTTGAACTGATATAGTTAAGGCAATAATATTACGCATTGAGAAAGCTCTACAAAACGATTTCAAACCATTTTATACGACGTCTGACCCTGTGTACATTAGCTTAACGTCATGCACCTTATAATACTGATACCGAATGGTACTAAAGTGAGAGCACAGATAATATAATATACCATTAACAGTTATATTTTATGATTGTCATTCATTTATATCGATGAATATGTAAAGACTACTGGAGCATTGATTTTACATAGTAATTACTGTTCATAAACGTAATTAAGTTAATGTACGCTTAGTATTTTAACCCTTAATTCGACGGAGTTTGTTGTAGCAAAAGGAATATTGACAAAACATATGACTTCGGCGTCGCAACCATTTTCGACCAAAACTGACATTTTGAGTGTTGCCATTATTCAAAATATGTTTTCTACTAAATCTTTTATTTGTTACCTAAACACACTAAAATAGAATTCTGACGTATTTTTTTCTAAACTAGTTCAGTATTTTTTTTTAATTAGTTGTTCGTTACATTGGGCACTATCGAATTAAGTTAGTAAAGTTAATGTAATTCAGTTTGTGATTGAAACTTCACTGAGAGTCACTGGTACTATCGTTTTTTACGGACTGTAAGACGCACTTCAAGTTATAATATCAATATAGATATATTTGATTTCTGAACGACGAGACGAACATCACTTGTTTGACAGGTAGAAATGGTATCTAAAGAAAAGCGAAATCGTTGTTTTTACAATACTTTAAGCATTTTTTTCATATTTACCCGTCTTTTAAACCTTCCCTGGACTTCCACAAATAATTTAAGACCAAAATTACCTAAATCAGTCCAGCTGCTTTCGAGTTTTAACGACACTAATAAACAGCAATTAAATTTTAAATATTTATAAGCTGTTTTTTTTTTTATTGCTGGTTTGTATTTTCTAATTTGTCTGAGTCTGGACTGGTGGGAGGCTTCGGCCGTGGCTAGTTACCACCCTACCAGCAAAAACGTACCGCCAAACAAAGAGATTTGTGTTCCGGTACGATGCTGTGTAGAAACCGTAAGGGGTATATCGCTTTCTACAGATTAGCGCGCTTCCATCTTAGACTGTATCATCACTTACCATCAGATGAGATCACAGTCAAGCGCTAATCTGTCAGCAATAAAAAAAAAGCTGTGTTTGATCTTAGAGAAGACGGAATCAATTTTTGACCAACCAATATTGAGATTCTTCTATACAAATGGCTCATCTCTTCGTGAGATAATTCTTATATGTAAAAAAGTGTGTAGACTGTTGAACGTTGAAACTGTAACAGGCTAGTTTCAGTTCTGTATTTATATCTCGCAACATTGGTCTCACAGCAATTTTATATGCGCTCAATAATTGACAGGTGCCCTAAATAAACATTAGCGAGCTTTGCCTACGGTGGTTAAGCAACAAACGCTTTCAGCACAATAACAAGACACGCCGTGATGCGAACCACCATAATGGTACACCTTGCACAACCGCCATAGCGTCGCATACATTACATCCAAGAAGTGAGGCGTGGGAATAGGAGCGCTGATTTAAAATTTCCATAATATTTGTATATCAATATTGCACAATGAAAGGAACGTTTGCACGAGCTATAAGTCCTGAAGTCTAGATGGCCTGATACACACGGTTAAACAAGTTCGCACTGTCAAACTAGTTTGCAGTTTTATGCCCATTTTTAATACTATGAAATTACATCTTACCTCCTACGACCATGGAGGGATTCTACAAGGGAAAAGACTTGGCTATTTGTTTATACAAAGCACAAAAAATGTCCTCTTAATATGATACTTTGAAACTATACTGTTGATGTGCCCTAAACTGGTTTCAAACCATTAAACTCATCACAAGACATTAAATACTTTCACGATTGATATAAAATTTCACAATTTAGGTGTTCATGTAGTACGTAAGGATTTTCCCATATTCCCAACTTAATAAAAACTACAGAAATATCTATATCCACTATAATTTGCTCGTCCTCTGGTGTTCCGTAGAACTTTAACAACCCATCAATGATATTATAGTTATGTATTTTCGTACTAATGCTTCTTTAAATAACTTTTTTTTCATAGGTACCTATCAGCAAACGTTTATGTTAATCAGATTATACAAGTTGTGTTTTAGAACTACTAATGCTTTCCCGTTATATAGAGTGAAGGAATGAGATGTTTTGATACTACAACCCCCTCTGGACTCCACTCTCCTTTTGATATAAAGTTTTCAGTTAAACAAAACAAAGCATAGCAATGTATTCAAGAACAATTTTGAAGCATTAATATACAGAATTTTCAAAACTCCGTGCCTTTCAAAACGAATGAAGTCAAAGCAATCTGATTTACTATAACCAAACTAAAATTTTTTGATTTCTTATTGACGTACTTTAATTTAATTAATAAGCAGAAAATATAACAAATATATTTATCACTATTACCATTTGCGTCATCAAGCAATTAGATGAACTTTATTCGTTATTTTACGATTATATTTCAACTAAAGTGAATCTATTTATATTCTGTATGTATACATTAAAACCATTATATGCCATAGTTAAAAGCATGAATTAGCATAAGCCACCGCATTGTTATAAAACGTATTTATTTGACATCTAGACTTTGTACCGTAAATATTTTGTGTGTAGTGAGTTTATTGCACTCTGTCCATTTATGACAGAATTAGATGCATTTCATAAATAAAATAACCTGATTTAGTAATGCCAATTATCTATTTGTTACTTAATAACTCACTTATAACTTATTTGTCACAGTGGTATTTGTACAAAATCTAAAAGACAACTTCGTAAAACCCAAATTTTTAATTTTAAAATCTCTCTTCATAACCCTTTTCCACTAACTCCCTCCACCCCCCCCCCCCCCCCCCCCCCCCCACCCCCTCCTCACTCTGTCTGCCTCTTTCTGTAAAATAATTATTGATCCCTATTTCCATTCAATTACATGCCTAATAAGATTATGCAGTAAAACTAGGGATGGGATAGGGATGTAAAAAATAACGATTTTTTTTTCGATATAATCGTAGAGCTATCTCGATATCTTAAAAATATCTTACGTAATTACTTGTATTTAACTAATCTGTGATATTAAATAGGGATTAGGTTAATTATGTAAAAAGAAGAGAAGAAACAACCAAAAAGCCATGTTTAGCCTCTGCACGTAAAGAGTAGCAGCTTTTTCTTTTTTAACACACTAATATGAAAGATTTATAAATCCCAGTACATTTTTTTTGTAGACCTTGCAAAGACAAAATTTTATCTACCCTTTTGGCTTGCAATTTGCTTCTCTGCTGTGTAAGAAACGGGCTGGATTTTGATAATAGTCGTTCAGATGGAACTGAGCTAGCCACCACAGTTAGTTAAATGCCACTTGGCACAGATTTAAAGGAAAAAGTAAATATAAAGAAAAATGGAATGCGACACGATATTTGGTATATCGGTTGAAATTTATCGATATTACATTCGGTACTAGATGATTCGATAATATCGGAATGAAGCGATGAGTCGCGTACATGTATCGATATTTTTTGAAACTACGATTTATATCGCCCAATAATAAGTAAAACTGAAACAGTATTCCCTTAAACTATTTGTATATCAGTCCGTTTATCAATTCAATTAAACTTTTAATCTAAGTTTCCACTCTACATATTGACATTACTTTTACAGAAAAATATAGGATTCCGCATTGAAAGCTAAATGTTATGTATTTTGCGGAATAATTCGCAAATATAATGTAAAATTAGTATAATGATAAATCAACTTCACTTATAATATTTAAAAAAAAGTGCGTACTTACAAAGTACAAATGTCAGAAGTGAAACTTCTTTGAAAAGTAATTTCTAAGTCTTGTTTATATTTATACAAAAGGAAGTATATTAGGAATTTAATTGTCATTAAAAGATTGAAGGTGTACAAAATTAATACAAATAATTTATTAAAATCTCAAATGACGAATTATAAACAAATATGCCGCGTGTTTTTGTCAATATTAGATATTATTTATTAAATTTTAAATTTAGAAAAAAATTTTATATTAAATGACGAGTGGAAAATTAAAAGTACACATGTGATTTGTAAATATTAAGTAAAGTAAAAAAGTAAGTAGCAGCCCATTAACGTCCCACTGCTGGGCACAGGCCTCCTCCCTCATATGAGAGAGGGTTTTTAGAGCATAGATCCACCACGCTGCTCCACTGCGGATTGGCAGGCATAGTACACAAGTGCACTCTCTATTCCTTCACTCTCATAGTCCGATGTGACGGGAATCCGACACGACCGGAGAGAGATCAGGCGCAGGACCGACGGCTTAACGTGCTCTCCGAGGCACGGGGGTGGATCACACCGCCAACTTCCCAACTTCGGGCAAATATTGAGAAAATCTTAATAGAAAACTCAATATCGATTTCGAATTGGCCCGACCTGGGACTCGAACCCAGGACCTCATGTCTGTAGTCGAACATGCTAACCACTAGACCAATGAGGCAGTGTAAATATTAAAACTACCTAACTTTCAAACGAATTAGCATAAAATGCTGCACATCTTCGTGATGATAATCACGTGTTTCATGCGCACAGATTTTACTCTCGTGCACTTCAAACATAACAACATCAGTTTTAACATTGTACTTCATTGTGTAAGTATCTTATTAACAGTTTTGTAATCGTCCAATCAAATATAATTTTTACTGTCCGCACCGCATTTTCTATGGTTACACCCGTATTATTATCTCGTACATTAATCATTTCGTATCATTTATTCGTTGTAAAGCACATTAATTTTATTTCATTATGATTAATTTTATTGCAAAAATTATATTGCTGAAGCAATATGAATTCAGGTTATAAATACAGATTATCAAATTATCTCACTTTTGATAAAGTAATAAAATTCAAATAGCACTTGAAAACAAATTTTGTTTTGATGTTTATTAAATATTTTAGTATTTAACTTCGAACAGAACTAATTGACGAGGAGCTTTTATAAAGCATATATTCAGTTGTATACAGGGTTATTCATAATTCGATGTATTACCGCTAAAAAGTGATACGGATGACTCTTTGCGATAGTTTAAACCCCATATGCATTATGCCAGACTGACTCATTGGTCTAGTGGTTAGTATGTTCGACTACAGACATGAGGTCCTGGGTTCGAGTCCCGGGTCGGGCCGATTCAAAAATCAATATTGAGTTTTCTATTTAGAATTTCTNTTTAAAATGCTAGACTAAAAACGATACGATTTCAATATTTATTTGTATTTTTTTTACATGAGGTATTTATGTACACATTTATCTTAAATTTAGGTAATTATACCGTTATATAAGCTATGTATATTTTATATTTTTGCGTTATTATTTGTGGGTATTTGTATGTATCTTTATGTCACTGCCCATCATTTTCGATACTAACTGCTTTTTAAAACCAAACGTTGTCTGGAATAAATCGCCATTTAGCGAAAAGACCGCCTTTTTTACTTGTGTTTGTTAGTAAGTTTTATGTAAATTTCTTGTGATTATTCTGCTGAAACAGCGGTCAAATCAGATCAAATTTTTTTTTATGATGTACATGATCAAGTGTACAACACACAACCTACCACATTAGCATTATTAACATGAATCAAATCATTTTTAAATAGTTATTCCTTCCGTGGTAATTTGCGTGTCAAATATTTACATTTATAAAATTCAAATAATCACAATGATATAAGTCATATACTGGCAAATGAATAATTAGTTATCATACGAGGTCTGATCAAAAAATCTTTACAAATTTCGTGAGTTACGTTTGTTCGATTTACGCATTTTTTTCTATTATGTTGGTACATGTTTCTGTTATATATGTTGGTAATATCCGCCATTTTGGATTGTCAGTTTGTTTTTGACAGATAAAAAGTTTAGACGTGTTTTGGTGTGCTCTTCGATTTTTTACTATTTGAAAAAATTAAATGCGCAAAGACATTTTCAAATCAAATCAAAAATATCTTTATTCAAGTAGGCATATTACAGCACTTTTGTCATCGTCAAATAATATTTTTTTTTCCACACTCTTATTCTAATATACGTCTGATGATGATACTCAATAATGTCTTAAAATCTAAAGTTACGAGGATTCCTTCGCGCCCTGATCCGAGAAGAGCCCACAACAAACTCGGTTATGTTTTTTTGTTATCATCATCATATTACAGTATCATATTAGTTTAATATATTTCAATTCAAATTAGAGCAGTTCGTTCACTTCCACGCGTTTCTATCGTCTAAGTACTCTTGCAACTTATATTTGATATATAAACCAATTTTTCAACTCATATTTATATAAATTAATATTATTTATTTCTCTCAAAGGGTCCGGTAATCTATTAAATCTTTTTACATCCATAACGTGACTGTTTCTGTCATATCTGGTCTTACTTTACAGTATCGCATAAAGTAATACTAGATATGTGATGTATATAGATATTAAACAAGTCTATGATGGTGTCATACTGTTCCGTACTCAATAATTAATTGCGGTTAATAATTTTACCCAAGTGCCGCTGAAGATTAATGTACCGCCATTCCGGTAGTAAATTAGATTACCGTAAACGTTGAGTTATAATTAATAGCTAATTTCGAGATTAATTAATAAGCATACCTAACTCATTAAAAGTAGTAATAAACGGACAAGCGATGAGAAATTAATTTTTCATTTCTCGCAAAAATTATTTACGAAACCAGCGTAAATGTTATCAGCTTTACACGCTGATTTCTCTGTTAAGCTTATGATATTAAATAGAAATAGCAAACATAAGCTGGTTTCTTTTATCCCTGATAAAATAGTCCTTGACTATGATCACTCCTGATGGTGAATGATGATACAATGTATAAGATGGAAGGGCGCTAATCTAATAGTAGGCAATTTATCTTTTATGGTTTCTACAAAGCATCGTATCGGAACACAAATCTCGTGCTTGGCGATAGGTCTTTGCTGGTAAGGTGGTAACTAGCCAAGGCCGAAGCCCACCAATATTTCAAAGTTAGAATTGTTTTTTTTCGTTTTGAGTGTTGCCGTCACGTGCGCTGCGTAAACGGTTAAAGTTTCGCAAAAACCATATATGAGAGAATTATTCCCCTTTAAAAGTTCTAAAAAAGTCTTTAACAGCACACTTCCACCTATTAAGGTACGCTTACTATGACCTTTTTTTGAACTGATACTTCTTTAGGTGCATGAGGGTAAAATCCTTACGGATGAAACTAGTAATGAGCGCCACAAAGACCTGCAGCGTTTTTTATGCTAATTCTTTTGAAATTTAGGTTTTTATATTTACAAATCACATGTGGCATTTTAATTTGCCACTCGCCATAATATGCTATTTTTCATAAAATATAAAAATTTCATCAATTCTTTATTTTTAAAACAAAGTTTAATTAATAATTTTTCTTTACAATTCGTCATTTGAGATTTCAATAAACTATTTGTATTAATATTCGACACTTTCATATTTTAATGACACTTAAATTCCTAAAAATCTTTGAAAAGTAAAGTTTTAGATTTGTTTAAATAAAAGTATGACAAAAATTTGTTTGCCAAAGGAGTTTCACTTCTGACATGTGTACTTTGTAGGCACGGCTTTTAGCTCTTTTTTTTATGCTAAATAAATTTATTTTATGCGAAGGTGTCACTTCACGGAGCAATTAGTTCTATATAAATCTGAATTCAAATTAAACCTAACAATCTAGTTCCACGTAAAGTGTAATAACGTCGCTGTGCAGGATCATTTTTCACCGAAACTCGTGATTTGGTTTGACCCCGCCATAAGCTGATGCCTGGCACCATCCATCCATGTCAGGACTGCGTCAAATCCTACGCCAATTGCGCAAGAGATCGTGCACCTCGACGCAAATGCATGCTATTGTCGGCTAACATTTAATTCGCATCCGACGTCAATACGCGCATAAATCCTGATTAATTGTGAACTATATCATTGTTTACGATATTAAGTTTAAGATATACTAGCTGTTCCCCAAGCGCCACTCGCGCAATTTCCTATCCCACGGGAATATGAAAAAATACGTACTTTAGCGTTTTACAATGCGAATGGTAGTCATTTTTGATGTATAAAACCACCTTGGAACTATTGCCTTTATAATGTGCTCAATGGATAATTTCAAATCCTATAACGAACATAGAAAGAAATAGTTCTTATCCTTTATATACATCTAAACAAATATTATAAAGAGGAAACATTTTTGTTTTTGTATGTATAGGGATGTTCTGATTCAATAAACCATTACAAACCTCTTCTCTAATATTATAGAAGAGAGTTTTGCATTTTGAATTTTTTTTTTTATTTTTAACAATTTAAAATAATCAAGCTAAGAATTACTGGAGAGATTGAAAGAAGTGTACTAACACTTTCCATTGCCACGAGATCGGTATCTACTCTGATGAAACCGCGGGGCGTTGCTAGTTTATAGATAAAAAGAGAGGTATATCAAGTGTATCAGAATAGAATATACAGTATTTCGCTGTATACTTTTATATCCCAAACAAGTTCATAATAAAATCAGTGCCAATAACATATAAACCCTACATAATATATACATAGTTATTCTGTACATTTATACCATTAAGACCTCCATCTAATAAACGAAATAAGTAAATTTCTTATAAACTATGTAAATATTCAAAATACTTAAAAGAATTGTGGACAAGTAATGAACCTATAAAAGAAATATTGCGCCAAACTTTAATACTAAAATCTTAAAATATCACAACCTTCCCCATTCAAGTTTTATTCACAGATACAATAAAAATATTATTCGTCCTATACTAAGTAATTTCTGTTCCTATACAGCCATTTTATAAACATTTAGAACTCCCAATATAGAAATTAAATATAGCCTTTTAGGCTGTATTTGATAGCCCTGTCCAATTCCCAAATGTAATGTGTTATAATAATAATATTTTGTTGAATAATTATATTTTAAATTATGCTACAGAACATATGCATAAATAACGTTTTAATTGTCAAATTAATTTTTATTCTGTAGACGTTTAATAAACTAAAGTCGTGTTTAAATGAGCGTTCGGTGAGGAAGAAAATTTTATTACAATGTATAAATTTATTGTGCTGAAGTTATATTAATATTTATAAATTTTCGGGCGTTTGAACCTGCATGAATATTTTAATGAGCAAACAACGAAAAAGTTGCAAAATACCCGCTTATTGTTAGGTATCCTTTGAGTTAAATACATATATGGTTTTTACATTCATCAAATAAACTGACGAAAACCATGTAGTCATGTTTTATATGAGTCATATATATAATGACATATCTGTTACTATTTTAATACACGTGCTCATTTGTTTTTTTATAATTCAGACATATTGACATCCGTAAATATGATATCAATGATCAAGAGTTTTGGGGAAATATTAAACTTTGTCCAGCAGCTCACCTCTATAGGGTTAAAATATATATATATATATATATATATATATATGACGGCGGCAACGTTTTTTAATGTTGGTAACAAGGTGTGCAGCGAGCTAGCAACAAACGTCTACCAACATTCGAACTACCCCCACTCGCAGAAATTAGTATAAAAGGGCTTGCATTAGACTGGCGGGCATTCTTACTCGAAGTTGTGTCCGGTGTACACCTTGCACCCATAAATTATTGGTTATTGCCATTTAATTAAAAAATGAATTAATAACTTAGTTTAAAGTAATAAATAATCTTTGACTGTGGTTGTTTTTATGTAAACGATGGAAGACCAGAACGCGATATATGTATGTCGGAGAATAAGAGAGAAGGAGAGCATAAAGCATAGAGGCGTACGGTTCTCCGCCGACGTCGTCATTAATTTGACTCCATCCCACGCCGATAGACAGATGGCGCCAGCGTTCCACAGACTCTCTCTCGCTCTCCGACACCTATATTTTGTAATAATTATTATTTCTTTCTTTAAAATAAAATACTTAAATAGAACATTTTAAAGGTCTCACAGTGGGGCTCGAACTTCTTGACTCGTAGAAAATAGTAAAGACCCATCCCGCTTCTCCACAGATTGACAGATTACACATATTATAGAATTTCTTTATGGTCGTAATGGATTACCGTATCGATTGAAGAGGCCTGTGCCCAGCTGAGGGACGTTAATAGGCTGCTCACCTTACCTTAGGCTTATCGATTTGTTTAAGATAACTCAGTGTTGCCCCTTTAAAGATTTGAACATGTAACTCTTTGTACATTTATCCCAAATTTCAAATTATTATATCGTTTTGAAGTAAAATATCCAGTTCATATAATCTGTAACTTACTTACTAGCGATATACTAGACCATAATAGCTTCAAAAATATACATTTTAGAAAATTTACCAAAAGCTATGGAACCCTGAGGCTTGTTCTAGAGAAAACGTCTTGCTCTGTTTCCATAAAGACTTGTATCTATCATGACATGTCGGTTATTTGTCAAGTGTGTAAGCAACACCCGTGTTGTAGGTCGTGAGTCGTGCACAGTGCTGGCTTTACCTTTACTCTGTTAATTCTAACGCATTTGACGATGACACCGCGCTGTATTCACTTCAATACTGTATTCATTGTGTATATACGAACACATAAATTTAACTGCAATTTGATTGTTTCCATTTATAAAGGGAATAAGTGGAAGATGTGATTAAATTTGTATACTTGGGACTTAAATTTACATGTCAAACATATGACATTGAAAGGAGAGTAAATGCAGTAAAGATGAGAGCGGTGAGAAGTATAAATGGATTGAAACTGAGTGACATAGTAAGAAATAGTGCGATAAGAGAACGTTGTGGTATAAAAGATGTAGTGCCTAAAATTGAAAAGGTATGCCTAGATGGTTTGGGCACATAGAGAGAATGAATAGGAGACTGACAAAAAAAATATGAGTCCAAGAGTGACTGGGAAAGTTTGAAGGGAAAAACCAAGGCAATGTTCCTGGACCAAATCCAGGAATTTTAAGTAAAGGCCAGGTCAAGAGTACTCTAAACCGACGAACTTGTATGAAAGGTTTAATGAGAATGACAGAAGCGAAGGAGATATGCAAGGGCCATGGCAAGTGGAAAGACGTGGTCTGTGCCAACCTTTATGGGAATGAGACGTGATGCTATGTATGTATTTATCAAAACTGGGAATTAGCAGCTATATTATTTTCATTTAATACTATATGAACGACTTACAGGACTCTTGTTATAGTCGTCGATTTATCATCTAGACCTAAGGCCATTATTGGTCGGAACATATACATGTTTTCATTGAAGCCAAAACCTTCTTTAAACATCTAGCAACAACTACACAGTTTCATCCCATAGAGTTTCTTAATGAGATGGTTAATAAGTAGGCGTAATGAGTTAAATTAGTTTAAGTTCCCATTAAAATATCAGATTAGCAATTGATTGTGATCACACCCGATGGTAAGTGATGATACAATCTAAGATGGAAGCGCGTTAATCTGGTAAGAGGCCATTTGTCTTGGAAGTTTTCCTTACTTGGTATACGTCTTTGCTGGTACTCTGCACCAAAATTAATTTATTGATGAATACCCTAATGTGTTTCTTTTAAAATTTCTTTCAGCAGCTTTTTGCTTGACTGTACCAATATAACTTTGTAAAATTGCCAGGCAATTTATACGGTTTATTTCGAGCACACATTGAGGATAATGCATATGAATCGGTCGTTTCGCAAACTTTGCTCACGAGCGCACGAAAATCAGTAGACTATACGTTTTAGTCCTTAGGACTGACGCCAAGCTTTAATTCAATTGTCCTCTTACTAATCACATATATCATTAGATGTATCATCTTTTGTAATATTATAATGTCATATGAAAAAAACGAGTTATAGACAGATATTTTGAAACGTCCAACTGTTAATTCACTCTCCCTCAAATATACAATATATCGTTCAAATCCTCCTATATATCTCTTTTTTATTAATCTAGTCAAGTCGAAATACATTTTTTTAGCTCACGGAAATAATATTTCATAGATTCCCGTTTCTAAATTTTAAATTCGAAAACAAAATTTCATGAATAATTTCTAATATTGACAAAAAACACGTGGTATTTTTATTTACAATTCATCATTTGAGATTTCAATAAAATATTCATATTAATTGTAAATACTTTTGTTTTAATGACAATTAAATTCATTAAATTCCTGATATATCTAGCTTTTTCCCCTGCTCTAAGTCTCAGAAATCTAAAGTTTTAGATTTGCATAAATATAAACAAGACTCAAAAATTTGTTTCACTTCGAACATGAGTATACTTTCTACGCACGCACTATTATTTTTGTAGTCATTGACATTAGAACTTTAATAATGTTCAAACTTATAGTTTAAATTGTTTATGGTCGAATTTCGAACACTGGGCCATAACAAGTACTCTTAAACGTATGTTGCCAATGGATATTTCAATTTTGAATCTGCAAAATTTAATACAGATTAAATTGAACGGATATTATAAATGATATAAAACGCAATCAATCAATCGCCTAATCAGAACCTAGTCACGCTTGGCACCAATTGAAATGCCACACACGGTAAGGAAGCAGCACCTATAATTTGATCAGGCGTCCGACACGAAATATCACCTCAAAACAAACAATACCACGTCATCACCCGCAGTCATACACGACTGGGTAAAAGCTCACCTATTGTTATAATCCTGTACAAGGTTACTAATACTTTGTATCTCTTTAAATATACGAGTTTCGTTTTTATTCCATTGTAAAGAGATATGCAATAACTATGGAAAACAATATTCCGCCGTGATTTCGGTTACAGTTCCATATCCTTTTCATAAAATTTCCCATGAATATAAATTAATGACGCTTTAGATCATTAAAAATGATTTTTGATTGCCGGAATAAGGAAAAATTGATGTGGAATACGTCTATTTTCAACAAAACCGCGCTACGTGCCACATATGCAGCGAAACAATTGCAATTTTGAACCCAATTAGCCCCCGAAATCTTATGATTTAATATTTTTATGAAGAAGATATAAAAGATAAGGTCTATGTTAATGTTCCACAATCAATTCATTGAAAAAGGTATGCTTAGATGGTTTGGGCACGTGGGGAGAATGACAAAAAGGATTTATGAGTCAAAAATGAATGGAAAGAGGAAGACCAAGGCGAACGTTTCTTGACCAAATCCAGGACGTTTTAAATAAGGACCAGGTCAAGAGACTCTTATTCGACGAACTTGTATGAAAGGTTTAATGAGAATGAAAGAAGCGAAGGAGATATGCAAGGATCGTGGCAATTGGAAGGACGTGGTCTCTGCCAACCCCTAAAGAAATGAGGTGAGATGCTTTAAAGATGAAATTCGTGAAGTTATCGAGGAAATATACGAATTGGTCATGGAAATTATATGATGCTGCTGCCGTAGCTACGGCTTTCATGTGGGCGATAGAATTTTCCTTCGTTAAATGCACTCCTTTCTCTTAACAAGTTAATAAATCCATTGGTTTCTCTTAAAACATACTCGCTTT
The DNA here is from genome assembly GCA_015832385.1 of Elymnias hypermnestra. Classification (NCBI taxonomy): domain Eukaryota; kingdom Metazoa; phylum Arthropoda; class Insecta; order Lepidoptera; family Nymphalidae; genus Elymnias; species Elymnias hypermnestra. Next base: position 1,798,171 of record JACTOM010000044.1, read on the forward strand.
TTGTAAAACCATATACTATACACCTACCGCAAAGAAATACATATTAACATACACTCATGCATACTAACGTTTGTTTGTTTTATACTTCCTTTACACCTTTTATTTATTTTTTCCTGCTCTGTATTTATTATAAATTGTATATAATCGTACTAAATATTCGAGGAGGACACTGTCGCGTAAAAGACAGGGAAATCTAGGTTAGGGTCAGGTGTTATACACCAATTATAATGTAATTAATGGACTAAAAGGTCCAATTTTGTTTTTTTTTGTTTAATGCATATTGTTACTATTATTTGTTATGGAAATAGGGGGAAATACTTAATGATCGACGTCATTGTGAAAGCACTTTCAAACTTTAGTTATAACGAATTAGAGTTTAGAGATCTAAAACCATCTTCACAACGTCTTTTTAGTTATGGTCATCAGTTAGAGGTAGAGAGAAATGGGTTTTGTATAAAGATTTGTATAACAATTAAGAGTTAAGTATTTTATAACAAGGTTACATGATTTCTGTGATGGGAACCTCATGTAAATTCCCGTCAAAATAGTTCCACATATTTCAGAAATTCGCTGAAAGAAACAATGTGCTATATTACAAGAGACTTACTAAGATGCGAACTGAAAAGCAGTTTCAAGCTGGGTTTTACCCCTTTTCTCAGGAATGAAGGCATAATTTTCAACTTATTTTTGTTATGATCTGTAAACGATGCATTTTTATGATTATATTGGCATTTAGTGAGAAGCTATTACAAACAGATACACCAATTTTATTAGATTTATAAATGCGAATTACAGTCGAATTACGAGTTCTGGGTGGTCTTTAATATATATAAATTATTAACAGTGGAAAGCGAAACAAACACACTTATCATTACAGTAATATTTCCGTTGTCTAATGAGCTTATACCAAATGCAAGTACATTGTAACACGCTTTATAACGCTTACGTTTAGCACGCCTCTTTGTCATTACACTACTTAGGAAATTCCCTCTTAACGCCTAAGTCGTGAGTACTAAATGGTAGCGATTTATAAACATTGAATATTGCCTAATGTTAGATATCGTGACACTTTTAGTATTTTAGAGAACACCTCAACAATAAGTACAAAACTAAACTAAACAGTAACTGCCTCATTGGTCTAGTGGTTAGCATGTTCGACTACAGACACGAGGTACTAGGTTCGAGTCCCGGATCCGGCCAATTATAAAAAAAATCAATATTGTGATTTTTGTTAAGATTTTCTCAATATTTGCATGTAGTTGGGAAGTTGGTGGTGTGATCCACCCCTGTGCTTCCATTCACTTTAAGCCGTCGGTCCTGCGCCTGATCTCTCTCCGCTCGTGTCGGATTCCCGTCACATCGGACTATAAGAGTGAAGGAATAGAGATTACACTTGTAAACTATGCCTGCCAATCCGCAGTGGAGCAGTGTGGTTCTCTATGCTCTAAAAACCCTCGCTCCTCGGAGTGAGGAGGTCTGTGCCCAGCAGTGGAACGATAATGGGCTGCTACTTACTTTACTTACTAAATAAAAAGCTATTTAACACTATTAAAAAATACTTTTTTTTTATAAAAATTTCAAGTTGCCCTCCAACACAGGTCGGAGACTTTGTACATCTAAATATCTCATAATTACATCGTCATATTTTAGTTTTAACAATTTCTATCATATCAGGATGTATCGGTCATATAACGAGTTTGCTAATCTACATATAGACATTTTCAGCGCTATATAAGCTTTTCTATTAAACTTTGTGATTAATATAATTAAGACTAAGATATATGTATCATTAAAATCATACAAATAAGCTAGCACTGCTAAACTAATACGTAAAGCACAAATTAATAACTAACGCTCATTATATACTAGGGCTTATTATATACTAATACTAAAAAATACCTTTAACTATCATTTATTTCATTAGAATTGCAAATTCGAAAGGATTATTTTAATTAAAAAGTATTATACATTATACAATGTTTTATTATAAAGTAAATAGGAAATTTGAAATAGTTTGTGAAAAAATGTGATATATGTAATAGGTTAGGTATGTTGTAGCCCATGAACGTCCTACTGCTGGGCAGAGGCTTCCTCAATCGTAGGAAAGAGAGTTTAGATCATATGGATATTTAATTTGGTAAAAAAATTTATAACGTAAATATAACAAAATCAATGGTATTTGTAATCAATTTTAAAGCTAGAATAAGCTAAATTAATTATACAAGTGATATCGGTGTAGCAATTAATGTTTATTTGGTTTATTTAAAAAATGCCACTTGAATATTCGTAAAAAGCGTCAATTGAAGCTTTAAGAAGCAATTCATTTCAAAATCATTGAGTTTTTTTAATTTGCTAAATATTAATAGAATCATGTCATGTATTCTAAGACTTTTAATTATTAATCGTTAAATATACTAAAGAACACAAATAATATAAAAGAAAAAAGCTAAAAGTAGATTCCGGTACCGGGAATCGAACCCGAGCCTCTTGGGTGAGAGCCAAGTATCCTAGCCACTAGACCATACCGGATTGTGAGTAACTGTTGAAAATACAATTTCGCTTCATATTTTTCTGTACCAACATAGTTTCAGCTCTATTATTACATACACAATTACATTTTATAAATATATTTGATATAATTTTAAGGCTATAGATAAATTTAAATTGAAAAATTATATTTTCTGGTAGGGTCATGAGGCACACGTGAGTCTGACGACTTTAATGGAAATGAAAATCAAAATATTCTTTATTCGAGTAGGCCCTTTGAAATCATCAGTAGTCTATCTGTTGCCCAGAATCAGACAGATATAAGAAAATTTTATTTTCTAAATTCGCCCTACCGGGGTTTGAGCCCGGACCTCTAGCAAAGCAAGTACTACATTTAATGAAATTACAGAGATTAATTAAACGAAATAAGTTAGCATAATAACTAATACATTAGTACATTTACGAGCGACGCTTGTATATCAACAAGGGACTCGTGAGGAGTAAATAGCACCAATTTATCACAGTTAACATTGTTGATAATTTGGCTGGCTTGTTTAAAGGCCAATATAATACCTCGACCGTCTATCCGATAGACCGGTGTACCCGTAGACATTCCCTATATATATCTACCAATAAAAGACCCGCCAGAATTTATGTAGTTTATAAAAACACAACCAAAGTTTGTTATATATAACAATACCTATTATTTTGACAATATTTTTAAAGTGAAACCTCTGTAAGAGCATGAGCGTAAAAACTTTACGGATGAAACGCGTTATTAGAGTCACGAAGATGTGCAGCGTTTGAAGGTTAAGTAGTTTTAATATTTACAAATAACATGTGGCATTTTTATTTACAATTCGTCATTTGAGATTTCAATAAATTATTTGTATTCATTTTCGACACATTTAATATTTTAATAACAATGAAGTTTCTAAAATATATTCCTTTTTCCCTTTCTCTAAGTCTCGGAAATGTAAAGTTTTAGATTTGTATAAATATAAACGAGACTTAAAAATTAGTTCGCCAAAGAAGTTTCACTTCTGACCACATTTTTTAACTATGCTGGGTCAATTAACTTGGGTTTAATGTAATATCCAAATATCAGTCGTTTTTTAAATAAAGTAATGCATGCGCAATTATTCATTCAATTGTGATGAAGCTTCTATAATAAAATTCAATGGAAAATTAACAGTTAATCGTGTTGAATGTTAATTTATAATACGTAATTACAAATACTTTATTATTTGAGAAAATCTTTTAGTATTTACACAAGATTACTTAAAGCTGTTCTTTAAATATTGAAAATAAATGCATTTGTTGACGTTATATAACATATAATTTTATACATTACGGTGTATATTTGTCTACATTAGATTAGAAATTTGGAAACAACTGTTTCTACTCGCAAAACTAGTGCAATCAATATTTCGTAATACGTGTAAATCCGGTTGTGTTTCTAGTTTAAATGTGAGTTTATAAGCCATTATCGCTTTATAAGCACCGCTAATGTCGCAACTATTAATTTCACATGCAATGCAATCAGAAGAAGAGTGGAGAGGAAAATTATTTTAATAACCCAATATTTTTATTGAATCCATATATATGTATCATACTAGCTGAGCCCGCGACTTCGTCTGCGTGGAATGTTTTTTGGGTGGCAATTTCATTAATTTAAGCAAATTGTTTTACAAATAAGAAACATACTCGCAGTGCCCTTTGGGGGTAGAATTTCCTAAAATTTACTTTTAATAGTTTCCATTACGTTTAAAATAATTTCTGACCAAGTTTTACATACCATAAAAGATATAGTCTGTAAATGTGAAGTTTGAATTTTTTTTAATGTGAAAATTTGATTTTTTAAATTATCACTCCCGCAACCCCCGTTGCGGGTGGAATTTCGCAAAATCTGTTGTTGACTGACCTCGGACTCGGGTGACGGTCCGCCAGAGCGGTCGACTATTCAAACTGTCGCGTTCCTAGCTATTATTATTAATGAGTTTGAGTAAATTTATATTGGGAACATTAAGTGAGAACTTGCGGATAGAAATTCGTAGAATCCGTTCTTAGCTGACCTCCACTCGACAAAAGGAATATTCCTACCAAATTTCAAGTCTCTACGACTTACGGTTTCAGAGCTATCGTGATGAGTCAATAGATACCTTGATATTCTCTTATATATAGAGATTACAATTAATATTATATGCTAAGTTATAAAACGTCACAACACTTAATTTTATGTATCGAATATTTATATAGGTATTTATTATTTACGGGAACGGGAAAGAAAATGTTTATTTCCGGTCGTGTCGGATTCCCGTCACAGCGGACTATGAGAGTAAAGGAATAGAGAGTGCACTTGTGTACTATGCCTGCCAATCAGCACTGGAGCAGCGAGGTGGGTATATGCTCTAAAAACCCTCACTCTGCTACTGGGCTGCTCATGGGCTGCTACTTAGTTACTTACTTGATTACACCAACATTACCCAACAAAGCTCACAGTATGTAGATGAAATTACGGATGTCACTAATGACGATGTAGGCGGAGAACCCTACGCACCTATGCTTTATGCTCTTCTCTTCTCGCTTATTCTCCGGCATATATATGAAACGTCTACGAAGGTATTCGTCGCAATATTATATTGAATAACATTTTAAATATTCGTTATAATATTACACAGTAAAGAAAGCGAAATAATAATTAAAAAACTTGTAACGCCATATTTTATGTTGATAGTAGGTTCAGAAATCTATTGTCAGACACACATTTTTAATAAGATACCATAATCAATTTTCGATTTGCATATACATAATTTAAAGAAATATTATTATAATGTTTAAGATAATACAAGTGATACAAATTGGATTTGATTCCGATTCCATGGAAACTTATAAAAGATTCACTACTGAGTTTTTTTCTCTTCGTCGGTTACTTCTCAGTATAATCAACTTTCACAACCGATAGTAAAACCTTCGGACATACTACTAACGATTCAAAAGCGCTTTTTGAACCTGGTAAAGAATGTTTGTTTTGATGTAATTGTAACACCGTTCCCTTTTACGGAACCATTAATAAACCAAGGGGCTCTTATGTTGACATTACAAGAATTAAATTAAAACGGCTTTCTCCAGACCGGACGACATTAGCCGCCCATCGCAATTGCGAAACTGGACCGCAGATTAAGCCGATTATTAGAAGCACCTGAATCGCCAGCTAATATACAAGTATGCTAATATTGAAGATAATAAATTACAATGATTATTAAAACTAATGTGTTTGGCTGTTTGTTTATTATATTGTAAAGACCGGCAGTCTGTTTGCTTTAAGGCGGCGCTTTCTGAAGTTTATTACAACACTNTATTTACAATTCGTCATTTGAGATTTCAATAAATTATTTGTATTCATTTTCGACACATTTAATATTTAAATGACAATTAAATTTCTAAAGTTTTAGATTTGTGTAAATATAAACGAGACTTAAAAAATAGTTTGCCAAAGAAGTTTCACTTCTGTCATGTGTACTTTGTTCGCTTTTTTTATAAGAATTCTTTTTATTCCAGCAAATTTTTGGCCACATTTTTGAACTATGCTGGGTTAGCTAACTTGGGTTTAATGTAATATCCAAATATCAGTCGTTTTTTAACTAAAGTAATGCATGCGCAATTATTCATTCAATTGTGATTAAGCTTTTATAATAAAATGGAAAATTAACAGTTAATTTATAATACTTAATTTTAAATACTTCATTGTTAGAGAAAAGCTTTAAGTATTTACACAAGATTACTTAAAGCTGTTCTTTAAATATTGAAAATAAATGCATTTGTTGTCGTTATATAACATATAATTTTATACATTGCAGTGTATATTTGTCTACATTAGATTAGAAATTTGAAAACAACTGTTTCTACTCGCAAAACTAGTGCAATCAATATTTCGTAATACGTGTAAATCCGGTTGTGTTTTTAGTTTAAATGTGAGTTTATAAGCCATTATCGCTTTATAAGCACCGCTAATGTCGCAACTATTAATTTCACATTTGCAATGCAATCAGAAGAAGAGTGGAGAGGAAAATTATTTTAATATCTCAATATTTTTATTGAATCCATATATGTGTATCATACTAGCTGAACCCGCGACTTCGTCTGCGCGGAATGTTTTTTGGGTGGCAATTTCATTAATTTAAGCAAATTGTTTTACAAATAAGAAACATACTCGCACTGCCCTTTGAGGGTAGAATTTCCTAAAATTTACTTTTGAGAGTTTCCATTACGTTAAAAATAATTTCTGAGCAAGTTTTACATACCATAAAAGATATAGTCTGTAAATGTGAAGTTTGAATTTTTTTAAATGTGAAAATTTGATTTTTTTACTTATCACCCCCGCAACCCCCGTTGCGGGTGGAATTTCGCAAAATCTGTTGTTGACTGACCTCGGACTCGGATGACGGTCCGCCAGAGCGGTCGACTATTGAAACTGTCGCGTTCCTAGCTTTTATTATTAATGAGTTTGTGTAAATTTATATTGGGAACATTAAGTGGGAACTTGCGGATAGAATTTCGTAGAATCTGTTCTTAGCTGACCTCTACTCGGCAAAAGGAATATTCCTACCAAATTTCAAGTCTCTACGACTTACGGTTCCAGAGCTATGGTGATGAGTCAATAGATACCTTGATATTCTCTTATATATATAGAGAGATTACAATTAATATTATATGCTAAGTTATAAAACGTCACAACACTTAATTTTATGTATCGAATATTTATATAGGTATTTATTATTTACGGGAACGGGAAAGAAAATGTTTATTTCCGGTCGTGTCGGATTCCCGTCACAGCGGACTATGAGAGTAAAGGAATAGAGAGTGCACTTGTGTACTATATCAGCACTGGAGCAGCGTGGTGGGTATATGCTCTAAAAACCCTCACTCTGCTACTGGGCTGCTACTTAGTTACTTACTTGATTACACCAACATTACCCAACAAAGCCCACAGTATGTAGATGAAATTATGGATGTCACTAATGACGATGTCGGCGAAGAACCCCACGCCCCTATGTTTTATGCTCTTCTCTTCTCGCTTATTCTCCGGCATGTATATGAAACGCCTACGAAGGTATCCGTCGCAATATTATATTGAATAACATTTTAAATATTCGTTATAATATTACACAGTAAAGAAAGCGAAATACCCAATTTTAATACAAATAATTAAAAAACTTGTAACGCCATATTTTATGTTGATAGTAGGTTCAGAAATCTATTGTCAGTCACACATTTTTAATAAGATACCACAATCAATTTTCGATTTGCATCTACATAATTTAAAGAATTATTACAAATTGGATTTGATTCAGATTCCATGGAAACTATTAAAAGATTCAGTTCCGACGTTTCAAAAGAGCTTTTTGAACCTGGTAAAGAATATGTTTGTTTTAATGTGATTGTAACACCGTTCCCTTTTACGGAACCATTAATAAACCAAGGGGCTCTTATGTTGACATTACAAGAATTAAATTAAAACGGCTTTCTCCAGACCGGACGACATTAGCCGCCCATCGCAATTGCGAAACTGGACCGCAGATTAAGCCGATTATTAGAAGCACCTGAATCGCCAGCTAATATACAAGTATGCTAATATTGAAGATAATAAATTACAATGATTATTAAAACTAATGTGTTTGGCTGTTTGTTTATTATATTGTAAAGACCGGCAGTCTGTTTGCTTTAAGGCGGCGCTTTCTGAAGTTTATTACAACACTTTCTAATATCATACGTAATGATCATATGGTATCGATTTTTCGCCTTATTATTAAGTTTTATTGCTAACTAGCTATGCCCGGGACGTTGTCCACGTGAATTAGTGTTTTTGGGTAGCATTTTGCAGGTAGGATCAGTAATTTTGATGTGAAAGCCCCACAGACTGACAGAGTTAATTTCAGATTTATAATATTAATAAGGATTGTTATTTTACAACCATTTTGGTAAAATTTTCACAAACTGCGAATCCACAGCCTTAAAATTAAGTTTCAAACTTGTTGCCTAAAAATTATGATATTTCCATCGTTTACAATTTCGCATTAAAAATATGTCGTTCCAAATTTTATTTAAATCATTTCAGTAATTATGGCGTGAAAGACAAACAGAATTAGTTTCGCATTTATAATATTAGTTAGAAATAAAACTATGAAATTTTGTTTTTATAGTAGTTCAGAAGGCTAATTGTTAAAAAAAATATTCATGTTCATTTATCAGGAAAGGAGGATTAGACGATATTATATTTCGATATAATTCATTGATGTTATGTTATAATTGAGAAAAATATTAATAATTAGATTGTATTTCTCATGTTTTATAATGCCTCTTCATATGATTGTTCACTACATCTTAAATTTGCTATTATTATACTGTTCATTCGATAAGATGAAAGAGTTTGAATTGTTATATAGCAATATTATACACACGAAAGGCGATGTACTGATTTTTATGTAGAATATTTGAATTTGATATTATAATATTGTCCTTAAAAATCTCTTCATAGCATTACAGAGAAAGTCTCTATATAATACTAGTTTGCATTATTGAATTATTTAAAACAACACAATACATCATGAACGATTTCGCATATGACACCTGTCAAGCAAGAGATAAGAGATTAGTTTTGTAACGCCATACACCACCTGTGAGCGTGAGATAGTTCAAAAAGAATTTAGTACAATAGACCATTTAAAAGATATCTCGATAGAACTTCTAAGATAACATTGTTTAAACAAATATTGTCTACTAAGAAGAGCTCGCAAAATCTTTGATCTTTAGACATCCAGTTCTTTTAGCTGTTTCCAATAGAAGACTTTTACCTGTACGGTACTGCTTGGAATCAATGGCAAAAATGGATATTTAAACATTACAAAATAGTTTAATAATTCATTCTTTTTTCAACGAATTTTAATGACACATGCAAGCTTTTAAACTAGAAATATTGTTTTTCCGGTAGATGTATTATTTTTATTAATCTGTGTTTTTATAATCATTTTTAATCTGTGGCAAGAACATTTTAGTAATTTCTCATTTTACCGCCCTGGATTCGAGCCTAGCAAAGATATTTTTACGTCTTGCAATAAAGTTCTATAATAAATAAACAAGAAAAATCAATTTTATTGGTAATGGAATATAATTTTTAAATATTTTAATCGCTTCGTATCGATTTAAAAGCTAATCTTGTATTATTTAATTTGTTTGTTTCGTAAATATTTGGCAGATAAAATAATTATTGTACAAAGTATGTAAATGTATATATAATACAAAAATTGCACTTTCTTTGTATATACATGACTGCCAACAGCAAATAACATCAAAATCTTGTTTCCATATGTAAATTTTTTTATCATTGCTTTAATTCGTCTTTTTGAAAATTTTTAAAGACTAAATGAGTCTTTCGTCAAGATCTATAAAAGAACACAAATACTCTCACTATACTACCAGTCTACTCATAAAGTATGTAAATACAAGCTCTCTTAATTGGGCAAACTAACAACCGATCCTAGCAACCCTGCACTGAGATGTCTTAAATCAATGGCGGTTTATTGCCGGCATTATTCCTAACAAGGCCGGTATCTTGTACTAACTAAGTCTATCCGTCTGTCTGTGAGTCGTTAACCCAATAGTTATATAGATGTATCACGGACAGTTTGACCGCATTGTGCGACCTTCGCCCTTAACGGGTGATCACAATAACTTCGGGTTTCTGTACCACGCGACGAAAATTCGAAATTTTTTGATGTGAAGAATGAAACGCGTGATTAGCGTCACGGAGACGTGCAGCTTTTTTAATGCTAATTCATTTGAAGGTTAGGTAGTTTTGATATTCACAAATAACATGCGGCATTTTAATTTGCCACTCATCAATTAATAATTTAATATAAGTACTATTTGTCATAAAATATAAAATAACAAATATTTCATAAATTCTTTTTTCAAAACTTTAAATTCAAAAACAAAATTTAATTAATAATTTCTAATAAGGACAAAAAACAGCATTTTTATTTACTATTCGTCATTAGTTGGTTCTTTTAATAAATTATTTGTATTAGTTTTCGACGCTTATAATATTTAAATATAACAAATAAATTCATTAAATTTATATCAATATATCTTCCTTATTCCATTCCTCTAAGTCTCGGAAATATACAGTTTTACCATATAAATATAAACAAGACTTAAAAATTATTTTGCCAAAGAAGTTTCACTTCTGACGTGTGTACTTTGTACGCACGCCCATTTCATTTTTTAAGTTCCATTTCACTGCCAGTATTTATATTGTCATTTTCTTTTTCTGTTAGTTATACATGTAAACAATATTTACTAAATCATATTAGTGTGATCTACGTTAGATGATAACAATTGACAGATTAAAAAGTAAAAATATATATTTTGGCTATATGTATTTTTCTGACTTCATTGGGCAAGAACCCAGGGCAGCTAAAGTTAGTTGAAATATATATATTTTTCATATATATTAATGAAACTATTGTTAAATACGTTTCCCGCATATAAACATATTTATATCATATTTTTTAATTATATAATTATAAAGCATGTATATATACACACACATGCTTATTCATACATACACGCACTGTCTCTCTCACACAAACACACATACACACACACCAATGCACACAAACAAAAAATTGTACACTGTTTGATTAATAATAAAGAATAAAAAAATATGTAAAAAGTAAAAAAAGTAAGTAGCAGCCCACTGACGTCCCACTGCTGGGCACAGGCCTCCTCGCTTATATGAGTAAGGGTTTCCAGAGCCCACCACGCTGCTCCACTACGAATTGGCAGGCATAGTACACAAACTGTACTCTCTATTCCTTCACTCTCATAGTCCGACGTGACGGCAATCCGACACGACCGAAGAGAGATCAGGCGCAGGACCGACGGCTTAACGTGCTCTCCGAGGCTCGGGGGTAGATCACACCGCCGACTTCCCAACTTTGGCCAAATATTGAGAAAATCTTAATAGAAAACTCAATATTGATTTTCGAATAGGGCCCGACCCGGGACTCGAACCCAGAACCTCATGTCTGTAGTCGAACATGCTAACCACTAGACCAATGAGGCAAAAAATATGTAGATGGGTATAATAAGTTGAATCTATACTTTAACAATTATCCCCGATAGTAGAATGCAGGTATTTTGTTTGTCTATTTGGTATTTAGTTCATAATAAATTGAAATTGATGGTTTAATACGATGGTGCCTATTTTGAATAAGACTACATTTATTTTTCACGACGTCGCGTGAACAGCGAGATCCTTTCGTTTTAAATTTGAAACAAGTAACATGCAATACCACGGACGGATTGGTAAGCGTTCAGAAACGTGTGTGTCCACGACGATGTGAGCTGGATAAGCGAGCTAATAGGTTACCGACAGACCACCAGTATGGAGACCGAGTCAATGTAGATCATTTGTTAATAGAAATTTCATCTATTTCCTTTTAAATTGATTCCCTGATCCCGTATACGTTCTGTGCAATCTTTTCATGTACAATATATTCAGACTATAAGGTTCATTTTTCTCTTTGTAAAATTTACGACATTAGTTTAAACTATTTAGTCTCGCTATAACTCTAAATAAGAGACACTGTAGAAGGAGTATACATATATAGCCATTTGTAAACTTTTGTCGTTGTTTGTGTATAATTTAATACAATATAAATAATACATACATTTCTATATCAAAACAAATTATTTTAAAAAGCTCATTATGCTTTTTCATTTAGCAATCACTTATTTAGAAAAATGCACTTATATGAATTATAACTCAATCTCAGGTACAGTAGTTTAGCTTTCCCCGTGGTGTAACCCGTCTTCCCTATCCCGTGGGAAAATGGAGAAATCCGTTGTTAGTGAGAATTTATGTATGTAGTTCTAATTTTGTAAAACTACAGTTCTACCTTATAAATGATTTTTAAATAGCATGCTTTAATAGGTATATGTTTTATAAAAATGATGACATATAATTTCCTTCATTACTGAATCGGGCCTGATCTGGTACGCCTTAGTGGCTGCATGGACTAGTTACTTCCATCTCTCTGTCCTGGACTTCTTTTAGAGCTGTTGGAAGCCCGAATCTTGTTATATTCTTTATTTAGACGTATCACAACCAGTTTCTCCAGGTTATCTGGCTATATACGGTCTATATGATCAAAATAGTGGAGTACTCGTTGCTAGCCAGTGATGGATCATTTGCTATCCATCACTTGCTACCAACGATTACGTACTTAATATGATATAACTATCAAAAAACGTCAAAACGTCTAAAATGGAAGTTTTATATCGATGGATTTGTACATATACACACAATACAAGTGTAGTTTCCAGTGAAAATAAAACATTCAAAATTTTACCTACACAAATATATATTACAACTGAGAGAGATACATATAAAGTCGTATAGCAATACTAGTTACGCGACTGCCTCATTGGTCTAGTGGTTAGCTGGTACGACTACAGACACGAGGTCCTGGGTTCGAGTCCCGGGTCGGGCCAATACAAAAATGGATATTGAGTTTTCTATTAAGATTTTCTCAATATTTGCCCGAAGTTGGAAGTTGGCGATGTGATCCCCCGTGCCTCGGACAGCACGTTAAGCCGTCGGTCCTGCGCCCGATCTCTCTCCGGTTGTATTGGATTACCGTCACATCGGACTATGAGAGTGAAGGAATAGAGAGTGCACTTGTGTACTATGCCTGCCAATCCGCACTGGAGCAGCGTGGTGGGTCTATGCTCTAGAAACCCTCTCTCATATGAGTGTGAAAGCGTGTGCCCAGCAGTGGGACGTTGAAGGGCTGCTTTTTACCTTACTAATTACGCGGAATTTCAATTTATTATGAACTAAATACAAAACACTACTGAAATTTTTGTTAAAGTATGGTTTCACCTTATTATACTCATATAAGCAATTTAGGAATTTACATATATGATATAACTATTTTTAAGCGGAAAACGTATTTAATCGCAATTTCATAAATATATATAATTCAATTATTAACGTTAGCGGCCCTAGATTCTTGCCCTTAAGTCTGAACAATATATGTATATAGCGAAAGAATATATTTTTACATTTCAATCTATAAAATGTTATCATCTATCGTAGATCACACGAATATGATTTAGAAAATATGTAAATGACAATATGACAGAAAAAAATGCATTACAACTAAGAGAGATACAGATAAAATGGTATATCCATAGCAATATTAGTTACGGGGAACCTGTTTTACGCAAAATCACAAATGCTCTATGGCCACGATTACCATACGAACAATTCCTACACGTCGGCATAATTGAGTAGTAGCCAACGCGTCGGCCATATAAAGTCGCCTACCGACATTGCCTGCCAATTTATATACCAAATAGGTGGGGTTTAATTTTGCATCGGAGCATTTAATTTAGTTCAATAGGGACTGGAAGCGTGTATTTAAATAGAGATGTCTAGATGACCAGATAGCTGGGAGCAGGTTCCATAGATACTATCGCATTCGGACGGTCGTTTGTTTGCCTGTATGGCCGATAGCCGATGCATTCGTGCGCGTCTATTGCTCGTTAGTCGCTTTATCTTTGGCTTTGACAGTATTTTTTTAAATGAATATCGTTAAGGTAGGTACATAACATATAGATAACAATAAATATGCGGTATTAACTCGTGGATTCTTGTTAGGAATCAAGTGTTCGAATCTTGGACAAGCACCAAAAAGTTATCTAAGTAAAACGTGTCTAATTCATCTTTTTCTCTTCATTCCTCTCCAATTACTAGAGGTTTGGATATCAGCTGTGAGAATCTGTGTTGATCTTGGGCAAGGTGAAACAGTTTAGCAGTGCTTGTGACACCAGTCCATTTGCAAATGCGGCGGCGGCAGGAGGTTATATCTTTTGTGTCTGAAAACATGACTTAGTTAGTCAACTTTCCTAATTTCAATGGTCTGCAATTGTTTACGACTTTTACCGACTTGTCTCAAAACCTCTGCGTTGCTGACTTTTTGATATGCCCACATTTCGAAGGCCTCTATACGTTTTCGTGTGTATTCCTTGATAGTCCAGGCTTCACATCCGTATAGGGCTATAGGCCATATGTACCACTGCAGTAGAAAAGTACGCAGGGGTATACTGTTGTTACAAGAAAGTATTTAATGCCTAATTGTTGCTTTATATTTCAACATTGTGTTTTTCTCTGAAAGAAAACATCCCCAGGAAACATCCTTCATATCTCGGGAGCAATTATGTGGTATGAGCAGCCTGCCAACTCGTAATGGAGTAGGATGATGGGTAAATGCTGTAAAAACCCCCCCACCTGAGAGAGGAGTCTTTACCCAGCATTGGAACATTAATAGGCTGCTAACTACTAAATTTTAAAACTATATTTTTAATTTAATACAGTGTTAAAATGAATAAAATATGTTCCTACTCTCAACTTCTTGATTTATATACTGTAAATGTATACAAAAATGTTTTCAAATGCAATCCTAATTAAGGAATACATTTCAGATTCAATTGTCATAAATTTTTACTCCTATGTTTTATTTAGTGTATTAGAATAAATTGAAATTTCATTAGATCCTTGCTAAAATACTCATATCATCGATATACTTTTTTAAAGTGGATATATTCCTGGATATGTACTTCCAACTTAGAAGTCCTATGTCCCCGAAGGGAGGAAGATGTCGTTCCTATAATCGCGATTGGAACACGTAGGAGACGTATTACATTTATGTAATTTAACGTACGTTCAGCGGCGATTGCTAAAATGGTTAACTCCAGAATTGATCACGTAGGCAGTCCTTTGAGGTCAATTTAGGTACCTGTGACTAATTTGTCTATCAACTCGTACGTGTTTCTATTCTTGCTTCTACGTATATCATAAAGTAACATACAAATTTATGTTTATGAAGAAAGGAGCTCCAGATTTTGTAGTTAACATTTTTAATTCGGTATACCGAATAAAAATATGAAGTACTGAATATCGAAATCGTCTCGTGTAATGGTAATTATTAGTCTCTCAAAAGAAATACGACATAAAGACTGTAAAAGTTCACTTAATACAATATTCTTTTTATACTTTTAGTATATTATATTCGTTGCAGCCTTTTAGACAATATATTAGACAGTTTTAAAGTTTATGAGAGAAACACAATTAATCGTCGTCGTCGTCGTCGCTTCAACCGATGGATGTCCACTGCTGGACATAGGTCTTACGTAATGACGTCCACAAGGCCCGATCTTGCGCCACCTGGCTTCAGCGGCTACCGACGACCCTCTTTATATCATCAGCGTTTGAAGGTTAGGTAGTTTTTGTATTTACAAATAACAAATTGCATTTTAATTCGCCACTCGTCATAATCGTCATAATTTAATATACTGTCTTTCAAAAAATATATAATTAAAATATTTCATAAATTATTTACAATTCGTATTTGTATTAATTTTCGACACTTTTAGTGACAATTAATTTCCTAACATATCTCCCTCTAAATCTCGGAAATCTAAAGTTTTAGCTTCATATAAACATAAACAAGACTTAAAAATTAATTTGCCAAAGAAGTTTAATTTCTGACATGTGTACTTTGTACGCACGCACTTTTAACTTTTTAATGATTTAAATGCACACTTCAATACTAAAAAACTTAAACGAAGACACGTTAGGATAATTATAAATGTTATTCATAGTATTTTAAATCTTATATTAAACAGTCGGCTAAATAATATCGTATTACTTGGAGCCACGGAAACAGTCGCGTGCCGGATAATGGACGCCAATCACCAGCAGATGGCGAGCAATCCACCGCCATCGACCGTAATGACCATAATGTCGGACCAGTTTGCGACCTTTCAATCTAGGAATGTCAACGAAAGTACCGCAAACCTTCATGCACTTGCACCAATACTTATTCCTTCACATGTAAGGACTATTTTCAGATAACATCAGAAATAGATCAGATACCATAACGATCGCGGGCTTTGTTCAACGTTTCCTGATTCAATTTTTTATTATACAGTTTATCAGCAGTAAGTTGTTGTTGCTCATGCAATGATTGTGATTTTAATGCGGCTTAATGTCAAGTTGGGTTGCTTTACCTGAATTGTATACAATCGATCTGCATTACAGTACATGATACTATTGCAAATCATTCCGTTGCAAAATTATTCAACAACTCTATGAATACAATTACAGCTGCTTCAATTGCTTGGTTGAAGTTTGAAAGTTCTACTCTTTTAATTCCTGCTATTAGCACACCACTACTACGTTAGTTTAAATAAGTATTTACAACACACACGCGCATGCATATTTCGGATTTAAATTGGGTACGGCATCTTAAATAAGCATAGATGAGATAAAATATAGTAATAAATTAATTAATCTGAAATATTAGAAGGGCTGCATGAAACTGGAATATGACAATATTAACTACACAATACAAGTAATAAACTATAATAAGTTTGCCTATATGACAAGGCCAGAAGTTTGGTGAATTTATTTTAGCAGTACTGGTTATTACAAAGACAACAATCCACGCCATGACGCAGTCACTAAAAATGCGTACCGAACCCGCGATCTCGGCTCCCTTTGTAGCACCCCTAGTGCGGTCTCGGATCGTGTCGGTTGCTGATAAAATCCGATGCACGTGCCTTTAACGATTTATCGACGTCTCTTTCTATTTAACTATCTAATTGCCTCAGCAACATGTACAAACATCTACTTCCTTCACATATATGATCATGTGTTATTAATTATTTAATGGTTTCCAACAGCATGTGTTACTAGGTACATGGACAAATAATATATGTTTAATAATAAAAGTCTAATTATAGGGAACGACGACATGGTAGAATAACAAAAAGAAGGAACACAGGCAGATTAGTCTTACAAAATATAAAAGAAAATAACAATATTATGAAATTATAAAACAATTATAGGAGCAAAAAGTATGAAAAACATTTTAGGAAGAAAAAATTAAATGCGCTGTTCTTTTTAAATATAGGCAGTGTATCGCCAATATATCACCTGTATTCTCATTGTGTTAACTGTTACATGTCGTTGTATTGTCTCTTGTAATAGTAATTAAATTTCTAATTTACCGGACTAGACTCCTCCAATATGTAAATAAACAAGACACACAGATAACAAGACCAATGAAGCAGTAGCGTATATAATTGAAATAACTACAATACATACGAGTAATAAAATGCGTGATGCTTCTGATAAGATCTAGAGTTATACGAGAAATTGTTACATTTAATGGCCTGATTTGCGGAATGAGGAGCTAAGCAATAAAGACAGTTCTAGTGAATACGAGGTAATTTGCAAAATCTACATAGCATATCCTGAAACTCTTGACCCTAAAGTGAAATGACGAAGAAATGACATTTCTCTGAAGAAATAACACTTAACTGGACCATGGATAAACCCGTTGCAAGGTCTTGTTAACACAAACTGTCGTTCCTCGAAAAGCGTATGCTCTAGTGACCGTTAATTTTTCTCATCATGTCATCCTTAAAGATAACGTTTTCCAAACAAAATAGAAGCAATTGGAATGTCAGGAAAAATTGTGTCCACATCAGAATTAGTACAATTTATCAAAAAAATTATATACTTTCTGACAATCTGTCCACATTCAACGAAACATTTGGGATTTTTTCACTAGTTTTATTTGTGGGTTTAATCGTTATTTTATATATTAAGTCGTATCTTTATTCGTTTATTATTCTCATATTTAAAATATAGTTTACATTTTATATTAGCCATTAACAGATACAGATTATTTTAATTTGAAGTGTTTTATGTATGTACTGTTGGTGTCTCTAAATAAACTAAATCTTTATTAATTAGGTGTTAATAAAAATGATGTTTTACTATACGGAGTCTTGCACCTTCTTCAATATCTTTATTACTATATATTAAAGTCAGGGTTGCGATTCTTTTTGTCTACTAATGTTGCTGCAGTTCGAAGATTTCTATCGTCTTTAGATTTGAAAACTACAAATGGTTTGATTAGAAAATAAAATGAACAGAAATGAAATCAATAAGGATATTTAATAAATGAAACATTGAGTAAGACGTGAAAACCTTTATATTAATCCTTAATGTTTTATATCAAACGATTTTGATAAAATGATGTACAAGAAACTTACATAAACATGAACAGATCAGCTGTATCCTGTAGTGTTTCCCGCGTAGTTCCTGATCCCATCGGATTATCCCTATATTATTCAAATCCATATTTAATTAACGATATATTGCAAATCCTGATCTCTCACCGATCGTGTCGGATTCCCGTCACATCGGACTATGAGAGTGAAGGACTAGAGAGTGCACTTGTGTACTATGCCTGCCAATCCGCAGTGGAGCAGCGTGGTGGGTCTATGCTCTAAAAACTCTCGCTCTTCGGGGTGAGGAGGCCTGTGCCCAGCCGTGGGACGTTAATGGGCTGCTACTTACTTTTACTTTTTTTTTATTGCAAAAAGAATTACTTTGCTTTATTTGAAATAATCGTGATATGTTAGTGAGCGATTGTTTTTCGATTATGTATCTCGATCCTGCTAGAAAAACGCAAAAAATCATTGTTAATAAAAACATCGCGAAAGGAATATGCATACTAAAATTAAAATTAATCCTCAAAATGTTGACTGATTTGCCTTTCACTTTTATAAAATCCGATTCCGTGGAAATATAGGGACATCTGTTATATTGGGGCTTCTATGTTGCGAAAGGCGTATGTATGCCAGATTTTAAATCAATCAACGAAATAGTTTTCGAGATCTCATGATGTGTGGGTGAGAAATCGTTTTTCGCTGATATTGATAAATAAACCGTTCCAGTATTAAACGGCGCATTCAATCAGACCATATTGGGAGCAATGATTTTATATATCATATTAACTTAAGAGATATGAATAGCGTAAACAAGTCTGACTGAGCGTATGGTAATCCTAATACGAGAACAGGAATTCTTGACACCGCTATCATTTGTCCGTCTCGACTCACAGTGACGCGTGTCGCCCGCAACGAGTTTATCTCGAACGCGCTCATTATTCAAAGCGCGTATCG
Source organism: Elymnias hypermnestra (assembly GCA_015832385.1). Taxonomy (NCBI): domain Eukaryota; kingdom Metazoa; phylum Arthropoda; class Insecta; order Lepidoptera; family Nymphalidae; genus Elymnias; species Elymnias hypermnestra. The sequence continues at coordinate 1,817,767 of JACTOM010000044.1, forward strand.
GTCGTTATCAACTCCGAACAAGTCTAAAGTAGTGAATATAATACTTTTATTCATTCCCAATGTATTGCAAATACGATCGAAATGTAGAGATTTCTGCGTTTTTCATAATAGCAATCGGGGTATTTGCGAGAAACGTTTAACAAACACACGCGGTGACATGGGTACACAATGTTACGCCTGATGTCTGATATGTGAATACTTTCCTACCATTTCACTTTTAAAGTAAAATGAGCCACGTCAATATAATTTAATAGTGGAATAAGTGAATAATCTCTTGACTATGCAAGTTGCCAAGCATGACATACGGCTTCCAAACTTGACTAAAATACATACGTCGGTTTAGAGTACTGTTGACCTGGCCCTTATTTAAAATGTCCTGGATTTGCTCCAGGAACGTTCGGTTCTTCCCCTTCCAACTTTCCCATTCACTCTTAACTCATAAATCCTTCTTTTATACTACAACGTTCTCTTATCACATTATTTTTTACTTTGTCACTCAATTTTAATCCACTCATACTTCTCAATTCTATCATCTCTATCGCATTTATTTTACTTTTATTCGGCCTTACCCAGCTATCAAAAAGACAAACCTTTGAGACCAGATCTTGGTTACCAGGATATATTGGACCCCATTGAATTTAATTTTCTCTGTGAGAAATACTCTTTATTATTTAATAATGTTTTAGTCTTACTTAATATTTAATGATTCAATTTATATATTTAATTATGTAAGCATGTAAGTAATTTTGGTAACGGATGATCACCAAATTAAACCAAAAAGTTCATTTAAAATATGTACTTTTTGTTTGGTAATTAAATTCTCACGGTATAAGAATTGATATGTAAATTTCAACTGTAGCGTTTTATCTTTAACGTCACTTACGTTTATTAAAACAAACTGCAATGATGTAAAAGCTTGCTATCTTTATATAATTTAAATTTTATAACAAAATTGGCGTATTTGCACTCTATTAACTGTTACGTATTAAATTTTACTGTTGAGTCTTGTTAAAATATAACGATTTTTCGCTTAATATTTCACTATTTTGTTTTATTTTAGGTCTTTCATTATATATTTTCTTAGCTTTTATCTGTGCATAAATATGCGGGTGCTCCTCATTAGGTCTGTTTGGAATGCAGGTGTTTTTTTCTGATAGTAGTGAAACTAATTTAATGTATATTATTGGGCTTTCATATAATAAGCGTTTATTATATGTTAATTGCATTTAATGTGTTTGACGGCCTCACTGGTGCAATGGTGCGAGTATTCGCTTCGCTAGTAGGATTCGATCTTGGGTGGCCTAATATAAGATGCTTCGTCTCAGCTTGAAATGATGGAAGCTCTACTCCACTAGCTAAACCGTGCGGTAAATCATAAGATTTGCGTCCCTCTACAAATGTGTGTAGAAACAATAAATAGGTACTCATGCCAGGACAAGTGCATTTTAGAATATATCACCACTTACAATCAGATAGAAAACTCAACAAATTGAAAAATATTGAGTTATCTATTAAGATTTTCTCAATAGTTGGCCGAAATTGGGAAGTTGGCGATGTGATCCACCCCCGTGCCTCGTCGAGCACGTTAAGCCGTCAATCCTGCGCCTGATCCCTCTCTAGTCGTGTCGGATTGGCGTCACATCGGACTACGATATTACTATTCCTGCCAACCCACAATGGAGCAGCGTGGTGGGTCTATGCTTTAACAACCCTCTCTCCTCGAGAGCGAGAAGACCTGTGCCCAGCAGTGGGACGTAAATGGGCTGTTACTTACTTACAATCAGTGCAAAAATGTGTACATCAGTGTACATGTGGAGTAAGTGAAACTTTTTTGGCTTTTATTGTATTAATTTCTACAACTTCATTTTATTTTAATTTTATCTCGTATTTTGTATTATTAGTAAATTGTGACTGATTAAAGACCCGAGAGACACTTTTACATAGTTACATACGTACCTCACGTAACGCGTAACGCTTATTTTCCCCTACCGTGTCATACCATGTTGCACTTCAAAATTTAGATTTAAAAAATGCTAGACGACATCGAAATACCTTAGTAGTGGTGTGATTTACATTTCGTTACAAAACACACCCCGCTCAAGTCGTCATTGGGATTCAGTTCTTGTTCGCGGCAACTGAACCGCTTGTACACTCTGCGCTCAATTATTTCAGATTGCTGCCTGTCACGGCGAATGCAATGCAATTGATATAATAATCTCGATTTTATACGGCCACCATAAAATTTATACATATCACGATTTCTGATATTCTATATTTATGCAAATTTTGCGACGGCCTGTGCAAATTGGGATATCTAATTAGAATAAATCTTGAAAATGTTACATGTCGAAGCACGGGTATATGATTTTATATATAACTTTTGCAGAACATCGACGCCTTGATGATACAATTCAGCTAATACTTTCAACTCAAAAAAAAACGATCATTCTCGCACTTATTATAAACTCTTAATTTATTGCTGATTGGTTAGCGCTAGACTATAACCTCAACTAATAGTAAGCTATGATATAGTCAAAGATGGAGTCATGGTAACCTGGTTAGAAGTCGTTACTTTGGTGATAAGGTAGTAGCTTATTACCAAAACCTGCCCTGCCCGGAATCGAACTATTTTCCCGATTGTCCTGAATTCACCATCGTATACGTTTCGCGACGTTAAACTGACTAAGAAATTTTCCTCTTATTCCCATAGAACTACGCGAAAGAATACAGGTAATACTGAATTTTCATAAAATATCCCTTAAATTTTCGTCCGATATCCCTCAGTGCCTTAAGACCAAAGTCTTCGAACAGTGCGTGTTGCCACTGGTGTCCTACGGTTCTGAGACGTGGTGGCTGACTGACACCCAGCGTGCGATGGAGAGGGCTATGCTCGGAGTGTCTCTAAGTGATCGAATCAGCAATAAAGAGATCCGTTGTAGAACCAGAGTCACCGACTTAGTCTTACGAATCGCGAATCTGAAGTGGCAATGGGCGGGGCACATAGTCCGAAGGACCGATGGACATTGGGGCTGTATGTGCTGGAATAGCGACCACCCACAAGGTGAACTGACGATATAAAGAGGGTCGCCGGTAGCTGCTGGACTCATTATTTATATTGAATGAACATATTGTAATGCATAAATAATACAAAGACATTTAATTCGTTTTTCCAAAGGTTGCCTGGAAGAGATTACTTCTAATAATAAGACCACCTTCGCACGATAATTGTTAAACTGACTTAATAAAGTTTGACAATTGTCTTTTGAGAATATATTTGTGCAATAAAGTTGAAAAAAAGGTGTATCGTTTACAAAAAGGAATAGAACATTTTAGTACACGTCTTTTGTAGTGAAACTTCTTTAGGCGCATGAGGGTAAAATGTTTACGGATTAAACACGTGATTAGCGTCACTAAGACGTGCAGCGTTTTATATGCTAATTCGTTTGAAGGTTAGGCATTTTAATTTGTCACTCGTCATTTTATAATTTTATATACTATTTTTCATAAAATATAAAATATAAATATTTCAAAAATTCTCTTTTCTAAATTTTAAATTATTTTTCGACACTTTTACTCAATATTAATCTAAAGTTTTAGATTTGTGTAAATATAAACAAGGCTTAAGAATTTGTTTGCCAAAGAAGTTTCACTTTTTACATGTGTAATTTGTACGCCCGCACTTTGAATTTTTTTATTTACGGGATTCTCAAATGCATTTAAGACATTGTTGCGTATAAAAGCCTTGCCAAAGGAATAAACTTCAATTCTATTATTTTAAAATTATCATACATGTCGCATCTAAAGCGAAGTGCCTTCACAAGGCTTTATTGAAAGGTAATATCGATTACTATGGAATATAATAAGTCAGGTACTGAGACTAGCCACCCACGGCGAGGCGGGCGCGATGGTATGGAAAATTGGATTTCAACTTATTCTAATGTTATTCAAGAATCGAAGTATTACATTTGTTTGTCCCACACAAAATTGAACGTTAAACATATGTAGTGTTTTATAACAGTCTTTTATTTAGCTTTGGACATCCAGTCAACTGATAAGATTGTCGTTAAAAAGAATGTGTGTGCGTACAACGTACACATGTTAGAAGTGAAACTTCTTTGGCAAACTGATTTTTAAGTCTTGTTTATATTCACACAATCATCTGTTCTGTGATTTCGAGGATCCTTTCAGTTTTTCTTCGATTGTCTTAGATGGTGTATCCCTTCGAGTCTGCTCCGATTTCCGTTACCTCGACTCTATATTCCAAAACGACGGCGGCATTAACCAATATGTTACTTGAGTTGGATGAAGTGGAGGCAGGTCTCGAGAACAATTTGTGATGCCAGAATGCCCCTTAAACTAAAGGGGGAAATTTATAAGACGATTGCTAGACCTATCATCCTGTATGGACCAGAAAGCTGGGCCACCAAAGGGGAGAATGAAAGGAAATTGCATGCAGCGGAGATGCGAATGCTAAGATGGATGTGTGGAGTGACAAAATTAGATAAGATTAGGAATGAGTATATTAGAGGAAGTGTGATAGTAGTAGAAGGCTATCCTGGTATGGACATGTCATGAGAAGGGAGGATAGCCATGTATGCAAGAGGGTCCTAAATATGATGGTAAGCGACAGGGCCGGGAGAGGGCAACCCAAAAAAATGTGGATGAACTGTGTGAAAGATATGTGTGTAAGGGGCGTGAATGTAGAAATGACAGCGGATAGAGTGAAATGGCGAAAGGAAATATGCTGTGCCGATCCCACGTAGTGGGTTAATGGCAAGAAAATGATGATGTTTATATTCACACTAATCTTAATCTAAAACTTTAGATTAATATTGAGTAAAAGTGTCGAAAATTAATTAAATTTTGTTTTTTTTTATTTAAAATTTAATTTAATTAGAAAAGAGAATTTGTGAAATATTTATATTTTATATTTTATGAAAAATAGTATATTAAATTATTAAATGACGAGTGGCAACTTAAAGTTTCACTTCAAAAAACTCCATTTAGACATAGTATTGATGGAGTCTGCTAATTGATATACACACCAACACATATATGTAGTATATACTCTTTCTCACACAAATATGGGTGGAGCTTTTTATGTTTTAGATATACACACAAATAAAGCTCTAAACCACGAGTATTTTTAGTTTTAGGTACAGCTTTTGTTGCTTTTGTACCACTATTTTTATCAATAAAAACATATTTATTATGTAAAAAGAGTGTGGTGCTATATTTAAAATATGCTTATACTCGTCATTAGGATGCGATGAATATTCAAAGCGTTCGAACGGATTTTAAATAGCCTTTTTGTTGAAAGGTCTTGTTTGACAATTTTTAACCCCAAATTCTAGAGTACAACCTAATATGAGATTGATTAGTAGAGTTGATGTGTCTCGTATCTATAAATAATCAAAACAATCACTCACTCACAATCTAAAAAACTTAGCTCATTTGAATTGAAATTCAGCATACATGTTGCGAGATTCTGACGAGTGTCAACTTAAATGAAAATGATACGTTTATATTAACAACTTGATGCATTGCATTTATAGTTATTCCCCGAAGTGTAACTCAAGTAATTCTCGATCCCGCAGAAATATACTGAAACCTATTCAAAGTCAGAGACTAAGTCACAAAATGTATACATTTTTCGGCTATTTTGAAGGTTTCTGTTTAGTTAACGTTGTAGTCTACATTTATTGGTCGGGTATCCTCGCAACTTCGTCTGCGTACAATTAGATGTGGTACTTATAGTAAGGCATCATCAATCTGATGCTTCTGGAACTTAAATAAGTAAACTCTGGAAATAATAATAAATGTAACCTATACTACGGACTAAGTAGGAAAAGAGCCTAGCGAATTAATGTTTCGGTGTCCATTGGTGACAAACATCGCAACAAAAGATATATATAGGTAAATATACCTAAATTTATGGCATTAATATAACGATAAAGTGTTGGTACATTAATTCAAGTACAGTTTACTATTTAATTGTACGAAGTATAAACTGGACTCGTCTTTTACGCTATCATTACGCTTGGTGGGTGGTTCGGGCTGAGTCCGAGTTAATGATGACTAGAAGTTCGTGCTGCAATTTCATTAAAAGAGATCATGCCACAGATAGAATGAGAACTATTATTAAAATGAGTTTAAATTATGATCACTAACAATTTGTTAGTTAATAGTTAGAACTAACAATTTGTTAGTTAATAGTTACTTTGCCTTTTCTGACATAATTCCGCTCTAATTGTCATCGATAATAAAAAGGTATTTATATATATTTAACTCAAGAACGGGCTCACCTATCCAAACCAAATGCTTAGGCTTTGTTCGGACTATTTAGTAGATGGTTTATGTGAAGTTTGCACAAAATCGGTCGAGCGGTTCTTCATGTATCACGCTTTTGTAAGAAATGAATTTAATAAATGGTAGATCAGTTTGTTAATGGGGATTTTGCTGTCAAATTGAAACTTCTTCCTATTTACGACCTTTTTTTACATTTTCGAAGTTTATACGCAGCGAAGCACGTACTGGGCTGCCAGTATAGCATAATTTGAATTCACAGCATCGTTGATTCACTAATGAACCCTTTTTCCTGTCATCTGGTACACTATAGTACGTATATCAAGCGAAGATATAATATAGTTCTGGATGAGACAAAACGTCGTCTACCGTGATTTTATATTAATATTTAGTAATTTTTTCTTTAATAATGTATACAATGATATAATTTAGAGTGTAATATCAAGGTTTTGTTTATTGTATCCTACAAAAGTAATTGAGTAAAAGCGTATTTTCTAACGATTAAACCTTTATACATTTATATCGTGCGCAGTAACGCCTGCTTCGCCCATCTTTCGTGATGGTGTTATTGGTTATAAAATTTTATTGATACACGTACTTTATATAAATCGCTTATTGATAACTTCAAACGTCGGCTTTGAGGAAATATTTGAGAATCAATGACAATCTAATCATTTTTCAAATATTCATAAAAAACTGCGCTTATTGTAAGTCGCCTATAAAGTACAACTTGCATTTCGGAAAGACATTTTATTTTAAATTCATAAATATGAATTTCTAATTTCCTGAAAAGCGCGTTGTACTATTGGCGCTTTTAATAGCAAATAAATTATCAATATATAACTTATAATCCCGACGCGATCACTTTTTCACAAGTTACTAAAATATCAATTCAAAATGACACTTTATTTAAGTATACGTAGTAAATACAAGACATCAAAAACACCTGAAAATATCTGACTTAATATCCAAAGATCAGAATACGTGAAGCATTTATTCAAGCCCACATAGCACTTGTTATATATATTTAACAAGTACATAACATGGTCAACTTCTACCTAAAACTGTACTAAAACCATAGTCCATATAAACATGTAACAGAAGACTGTTACATGTTTATAAAATGTATTTGTACTTGAGTTCATTGAATGAAAAATTGAACAAGGGATACATATATAGAGTGAATGTGCGAGAGTGTAAAGAATAGTAAGAATTTATAAAATGCAGCCATTAACATAGTAGACTGGACGGAATGGAGAGTTTCAATTGACAAAATAGGAATAGCAGTTGAATGTGGATGACCTTCAATCAATGAAGAAATATACTTACTATAGTTCGCTAATTAGCTCTTTTCTTCAAGTAAGTTATTCATTTAATCCCTCAATCACTTCTTAATATAACGATAAAAATAAGATTGGTTGGCGACTAGTCCCTTCCCTCTTATGCAAAATATTGTACTATATAATAACAAATAGAGAGTTACAGTAAATAAATGAAGATCATCACAAAAAATGTACGTGTCTGATTGTGTTAATATATAATAGGGTGTGTGTGAGTGAAATTGTGCGCGATTCATTTAAAATTTAGCATAGTGACCCCTGTTGTAATAGCGACGATTAATATATATGCTAAATACGGATTTCTCCATATTCCTACGTGTGCGGGTCTACGCAAGTGACACCGCGGGGGACGGCTAGTTATAAATAACCTGTGGCTAGACCCTGGATAGCAGTATAGGGTTCAATCCCGCTGAACACAAGTTTGTTTTAACAATTGCATCTGTTAGTTCTCGGGCAGTGCATCGCCGGCGGGCGCACGCGCCGATGTCAGATTAGAGCCAATAAACGTGGCCGGCTGCAACCTATAACGGCACGCTTTATTGCCTGCTAAGGTCGTCGCTCATCGTATACCTTCACTACACTGTAACGGATTTACACAGAGTAATTCTGTGTTAATAGTACTATAAATATACTATTTTACAACTTATTTTTTTCGCATATCTGAACTTTTTGGACTTTCCGTTATAAACGAGATGTATCGTTAGAAGTGTAATGGATAAGCTGAAGAAAATGTGGAGGAACAGAAACATCACAAAAGGTACCAAGGGACGGCTCGTAAAATCTCTGGTGTTTCCCATATTCTTGTACTCCGGAACATGGAGACTGCGACAAACCGAAAGCCACAAGATAAGCGCTCTAAAGATGTGGTGTTGGAGGAAGATACTTGGAACCTCTTGGACTGAGTTTCGCACATATCTCTCCATCCTGGATGAGCTCGACATTGGAGCGCCTAGCCACTCAAATGCACAGTCGGATCTTAAAATTTTTTGGGTATGTTAGTCGGTATGGAAATAACTCCATAGAACGTCTTGTCGTTCAAGGGAAAATATAAGGCACAAGATCCCAGGGATATCCCTGATGAATTGGACAGAATGCGCCAGATGGCTTCGATCACAAGAAACGGGGGAAGGATATCCTTTCATTGGCGGTTATGAAGATAAATGCCCAAACTGTATCATGTTTACCCATTTTCTTTACGCATTCACGTACTAAGAGTGACACTGGCTATGCTAAAATACCCACTAAAATCCAGCGGCACACAAGTCAACCAATGATGATGTTGTCAGAGGTCCTATTGCACATTCTCTCTAATAAGCCTCGTTGTGACTGCCAAATAGTTCATGGATTCAAAGTGGAGCTAAAAGGCGTTCGTAACGACGCCTTCTTCCTGCCAATTCGGAGAAGAGGTGCATCTGGTGCACTTTCTCCGTCTCTCTCCATTGCCTTCTTCCACAAAATGAAAGCCTCAAATAGACAAAGTTATCGTGAAGTTGTTTATACAGTGTTACCCTAACAGTAGTGTATACTATACTTTAGATAATGAGGGTTACACTGAAAAAACAACTACTTTATAAAAACAACCTGCTATGTCTATTGCATTCGTTATCCATGAAGATTTCCTAAGCAATACTGCCATATTCTATCGAATCCTGATGGAACTGATCATCACGAAGTTGAAAATAATTTAAAAGCTTTCCGTTTTGCCCCAAGTTGATATTCAATGAATTGTATCCGTAGAGTTTAAGAGTTCAGTTATTACAGTAACCAATTCAGTATCAAAATATTTTTCAATATAATCTCCACATAAATATGCTTAAAATCTTTCTATCATAAAGTTGAGAGTAGTTTTATATCTCTTGCCTTTTATCATCTCAAAGACAAGGAATTCCATTAATTATAGAAATGAACTCAGTCTAAGACATCTTAATTTGTGACGGACATAATAAAAATAATTAAGAAAGAATAATTCAGTAAAATTATTAAAATAGAATTATGACGCAATGAAAAATTCCAAGATTTTTCCTATTTCCTCATTATAGCCATTAAGTTAACGGGTCAAAATATAAACAACTAATGACACTCCGGCTCTAACTAATGGATAGCTTTCTACCCCCTGGCCATACCGTATAATTTATTGCCAAGACTTCCGATGATAATAAATCTAATGTCGCCGGCGATAATATTTTTAATTTCCTACCTTAATTTCCACGTAGAAAACTACAACCAAGTAAGTTATTATATGCAAAAACGCGCCAATCGCTTCACTTTGAGCTTATAAAGTTATCCAGTCATTCTTGAATGAATAATGAGTAAACCTAGTGTTTTAACGATTATTCATCGGTAATACTGTTTTAGTTTTTTTTCATTTTCATACAATTATTTAATTGAATACAAATGTACTGAAAGGTTTAAATATCTAAACATATAGCACAAACAATCACATATTTAAACAGTTAGGAATATTCCTTGTAGTAAATTTCGTATTATTTGTAATGAAAGAATAACGATATTAATTCTTGTTGGATAAAAAATTTGCTCAACTATCTTTGTTTTTCTTTAAGATAACCCAATATTGATTCCCTTAAAATATGGTATCTTTATAAACTCATCATTGTTACGACGCATTAACATTTTCTATGTGTTTCTGATAGATAAGCTCTTTACAAGGATGTAAAAAGATGATATGTCAAAATAATCTTCCAGTTAACTATTAGCTTCTTTGACATTGTATATATAATTTAAAAGCGTATACAATCCCACAAAATTGTGACTAATTATATTTTTTTTATTCCTGACAGAGTAGCACTTGAATGAGAATATCCCTAATCGTTAAGTTACGGTACAGTCTAAGATTGAATCGTGCTAATCTGGTGTAATCTGGTGTAATTTATCTTAATAGTTTCTACACAGCATCTCACCGAAAAGCAATATTTTTGCTTGGCGGTAATGTGGTAACTTGTCACGTTCGAAGCTTTCAACTAGTCCAAACGCAGATAAATTAGAAAATACCATTTTCAAAATTCTGTAGGAAATTGAACCTGGGAGCTCTTCTAGCAAAGTGACCATTCATACCATTACACCAGCAAGGCCGACAGGCGATACGTAATCATTTTAGCACAGTGATAATATGTTTCTTTACTCCTTTAATATGATATAAACAAAGCCTTCTCTCACTTTTCTCTGACGGTCTCTCTAAACGTTAGGATGTCTCAAAAAGATAAGACCGCCTATTGCACACTGAAATAACTAAAATTAAGTCATAATATCTCTCCATCTAATATGAAGTTGTCATATTATCGTACCTAACCTATAACAACCAACAAAATACATCAGAGAAAGTAAATTACGCACGCCCCCAATCACGTTACACGTAACATAACTTAACTGGCCCATTTGTGGCTTAAATAAAGCTATTACATTATCAAACATCGAGAAATCTCGTGGTGCCATTAAATTATCATTTTCTTTAACTACATACTTCGACGGTAACAAATCAACTGGTTTTATTTGTAACAATAGGTTTATACACACTAAAGGAAAGGGTAATAAGGAGAAATGTTTATATTTTACAAAAAAAAACAACAAGATTGAAATATATAATAACAAAGCCTTTTATTTTCTTATACTTTTACAGAATAATAAAAATAAACATGCACAAACTTAACCTAAGTGCTAAAGCATGTGTGTGTACGTAGGTGTGCATTTGTATGTGGGTGTGTGTGTTGTGTATGTGTGTTGTGTATGTGTATTGTGTGTGAATGAATGCATGCGCAAGTGTGAGATTCTGAATTTGTGTGTTCGTACGTCTTAGAGTACTAAACAACCGGCATGCTCTGCAATGTCAAATATAAAGGACGCGAGCCATCAGCTGTAATCTATTTAAAGGATGTTTCCATGTAATGGTTAACGTAAAGTATTGAAAAACGTGGTAATTTAAAATTAGAGGATGATTGTAAATAATATTAAAAGTGGAAGATCAAGAGTTACCACTATGTGAACCCATTTTAATTGTTTTTATTTTCATATACTACTTGTTTCCTGAGACGTGGCACGAAACTTATAGGTTATATTCTTAGTGATCGTCGTCACCGAAAAAGAAGTGACTGACATTTCAAGGCAATCGGGTGACACATGAAAACACATTAGAAAATTATCCACCCATAAGTGAAAGAAGCCACCGAATTATAACACTACTGGTGGTCGTTTATACTATAGGTTATGCAATTGTGTTTTCTGACTTTATACTTTATCAAAATAAATGGTTTTACCATAAACAACAAAGCGTAAAGAGCCAGGCTGAGATAGTACAACTTTATGGTCTACATATCAGAGAGCATACCAAATAAATTGATTACTCTAAAAACTCGGGCGACAACAAAAAACCTTGCAACAATAAACTAAGGAATAAATACCAGATCTAGTTTAGCCGGTACCGGGCGTGGGCGAAACGTGGGTCGGACTCGAACCCGATATAATGCAGTGAATAAATAATAATTTATCGTAGGAGTCAGACCCGAAATAGACGAAAGGTCGGCCGGGCTAAATGTCAACTGGAAATATGCGAGGTCGCTCCGTCTCTGCCCTCCGGCGGCCATTTGTAGATCAATGCGTACCATAGATAAACAATCCGCAAATTATACTCTGTTACGATTTTTGCGCCTGTGGGCTCTATCAAAATACAGTGTAAAAGGAAACAAACTGTTGATTTGCCTGTTGCTGTATAAACATAAAATGTAATGATTGTTTATAATTAACTGGCTTAGATGCTTGATCACTTTATATAGGAGAAAGTTTAGTAATAGATTAAATTTTCCTTCGCTGGCCTGGAAAGCGTTTAAGATACATACATAATCATGTTTATGATAACGAAAAGTGACTATTTCTTTTACATTGTATCTACATTTAATAAGCTGTTTTTTTTTATTCTTTTGTTTTTAAGGGGCTTTTGTATTATTAATAATACAGGCCAGCCCCATCGTAAACTTATAAACTAACACACAACAATTTAACAATAAAAAGAAATATAATCATTAACAAATTTATATAACTTAAAAGCCAAATAACTCAAAGGTTCGCTTAAGATTGAATTAAAAACACCAATATTTCTAAAATTTAAATTTAGTTACTGCTTAATGTTTCTCTCAAACTTTGATTCCGAACACATGCCTTTAGCAAGTGTTCAATATCTTCCGTTACTCCACAAACTGCACAATTAGGGGAAGAACTCTTCCTCATAAGATATTCGAACTTACCCAAAGGCATATGTCCGGACCTTACTCTAAATGCTATCACTAACTTATTTCTATTAATTTTTGAATGTACAAACCACGGTATACGGGGAGTTATTAATAAGTTAAGGAATATTTAAAGCTATGTCAGTGATAATCAAATACAGTTACTATTATAGGAATAAATTAAACTGAAGACGCATTAGCTTCAATTTATAAATAATAATCTACGATATTAAAATTTTATTCTCTGTAATAATTTTACACTTTTGTTGATAATAAATAATTGATTGCTTTTGATATGAAACAGGCGTATTTCTCTTTAGCATTTCATAGCTAGTTAGGTGGTTTCTTTCTTTGTAAGTGTTCTTTTTAAAGTATTAGTGGATATTAAATTACTTATTTTATATGAAAGAACCAGATAGCGAACATACGGTTCACTTGATCTTTAGTGGTTTTTACTTATTTCGTGCAGCATATAAATATTTGCAGAAACATTGATCTATCAATGTATTGCCAAGCAATGTACTATTGCAACTACATTCCCTGGTAGCTACATTTTCACATATTATAAAAAGGAAACCACTTAAATCTTTGTTAATCAGTTTAATTAATAAACTTACACCCAGCATGTTTAGACTTTTCTGGCAGCTAATAAAAATATTGTTTACTTTTCTTTTGTGTTTGAGGTATACGATCGTCTTTTCTTATCATAAAATCTTCAAAACTACAATCCAGATGGCTGTAAAACTCACCTTAGCGTCCCTTTTTGCGTTGTAGAAGCTTACTTAAAACGAATCTCACCATATTTCTATTAGCTTGGATACTACACGAGAAACAGCTAAAAATTGATTTTAAAAAAAGCACCTTTCAAAAATTATGAAATATAACCTATTTTATCTCTATTGTGGACTACATTTAATCACCAGTTAGTCACCAGCTAAGGGTACATTGTTCTGACAGATGTCGTTGTAATTATGTCGTCACAACGAGTCGAAAGTATCTCTAATGGCCTCATCACGCCGGCTGCAGAACAAATGGCTGACGACACACGACACTATCAGATGTGTTTTGTAATCTGTGAAATTGAATTACATGTAATAAACCCGGTAATATAATTTATTTGTCGTTTAAAATAATACATTTATTCTTGGATTTTATTGCTCAACTTCGATTTAAGAGGTTTTATTCATAGAAATAAACTGCAAAATCAGGATACACTTCACTTTATGTTGAGTGATTGTTGCCCTTAGTGATGTATAGGTCTACTCAATACATCAATACATTGTTGGTTAAAAGGGCTAAGATGTTTTGCGAGATTTAACTTATCCTTATTTTGGGAAATGCCTTTATGCACCTCGATCAGACTAAAATCTTATCGGGAGAGTGGTAAGCCAGAATACCAACTAAAACCCAGCGGTACCCTCCGCATCCATTTGTGGATCACCAGAGGATCGGTAGACGCAATCTACCCTGGCTCTCCGTAAGATTTCTCTGGAAAACTTAAGAAGGAGGAAGGTGAAGCACAAATCCACGCCTCTTATCTTCCAACCTCCTGCGCCGTAGTAAAGGAGAGTCTGCTGCGTTCTCCCTGTGCCTCTCATGTAACTCCTACCTCCACAGAACGAGGCTACTATCCTCCATTCCCTATCACCGGTGAGCATTGCGCCAACTATGCCCTCCAGCGAAAGGTTTCCTAAGACTTAAGTTACCCTAACCAATTGGGTAATGACTTTTTTGTATACACAACTAAAATTTATTAACAAAAGATCACACAGTTCCTCTGATTAAGGAAAAAAAGGTAACTGACAGCCAATTAAAGCCCCGCTGGCTACAGGTACTCAGTTAATAGACGACTTGGTTACAGTCCTCCTCAATCGTGAGTTTGCCTGATTATATATACTTTCCGTAGATGTTGGCACCTCCTATGGAACTGCCAATGTTTTGTTCTAAGCTCCCTTTACGCAATGAAACGCTACATTTTAATACTGATAGTTTACGCTGGTAGTCTGTGAGGATATGCTATTTCTTAGTTTGAGCAAGCCCAATTATGAGCAGCACCAACACAAAAAACGATCACTCATCATAAAATCAGCTAGTATATTCGTCTAATTTCTCAGAAATATTGCAAATTAGACATATTGCACTAAGAATAGTTTGCAATATTATATTATATAATACAGAAGGAAATAACGATGATAAGGAGCATTTACTAAGTAATAAAAAAGTCAAGGTCTTATTTGCTTAGCAACGAAATATTAACACAGTGTCCAAAGAAAGATATTTACAAGGGAAGTTATTATTCTTTGTGTTATAAAGAAAAGGTTTTCTGTTCTGATAAACAAAATCGGTGTTATAGTATATATATATATATCTATAAAGGTAGATCAGTGTGATAAGAGAACGTTGTGGTATAAGAGAAGATGCAGTGACTAAAATTGAGAACGGTATGCTTAGACGGTTTGGGCACGTAGACTAAAAGGATTTATGAGTGAAGTGTTTATGGGAAAGTTGGAAGGGGAAGACCAGAGCGAACTTTCCTGGACCAAGTCCAGGACATTTTTAATAAGGACCAGGTCAAGAGTACTCTATACCGACGAACTCGTATGAAAATGAAAGAAGCGAAGGAGATATGCAAGGATCGTGTCAAGTGGAAGGGCGTGATTTCTGCCTACCCCTATGGAATTAAGGCATGATGCATCGGCATTATAAAATTTTGTAATCATTAATGACTAAATCATTTATTTTCAGTCAGTTTAAGAGGGTCCATTTTTCTTAAATATTCTTGAACTATAAAAATCTATGTTAGGTAATATAATCAATAAACTTACAAACTAAGGCTTACATCCAGTGTAGTATAGATATACTATCCTGTTTATCAGTCAATGCACTTATTAATAAAATGTACTGAGACATTACTATATGTAATTTAATTTCTCCGACAGGAGCTTAAGTGTCCAGGAGATATTAGACTTATAAGTTATGATAATGAACAACCCGGAGGTCTGAACTAAGTAACTTTATGTTAACGTTAACGACTCTTTAACACATTAGTTTGCGTCTCAAATAATATTTAACTATAGGTTCAACGACATGTGTACAATTTGCGATAATCACGGCGAAGTCTACCGCTTATGTTTTAACTGAAGTAGCCGGCGGATGTATGCGGTTACATTGAACTTCCGTCATTTGCAACGTTTCATTTATCTTCTTTTTTTATTTGATATTGAAGATGTATGATGGTGGTTTATTTATTTTATGCATATTATTAAAGTTAGTAAGAAGCAGACATATCACAATCTACCTCAAAGAGGTTTATAATTGTTATAAATGAGAAAGTAACTGTCTGTCCATTTTTCGGTCTTTCACGTCAAAACTACTGAACCGATTTAAATGAAGTTTGGTACACAGATAGTGTAGAGAAAGAGCATAGGCTGCTATATAATATGAAAAATGGATTATAAGTAATGGAGGTATGATCAGTTTTAGAGCAGGAATCATGAATTTTGTTTTTTTTAATTCTGTTAATATATAAATAAATTTGAAATTGAAAGTTTGTAAAAATTTTACCCTCAAGGCCCTAAAACAAAAATCTTTATAAATAATATTATAAATGTGAAATTAACTTTGTCTATCTATCGTATCTCTTTGCAATACATGCGACAATAAAAACATCCTTTTTACTATATTTCCATATGGTATATTAGGTTTTGCAATAACCAAGCATTAACACCATATATGTACATGTTATATGATTTACAATCAAATAAGCTTAACTCAATAAATAAATAAACCTTTATTCAGCCAAAGAAACACAAATTTTAAAAATTCTCGTAATTAAATATATAAATATTTGCTATCGCCACATAACATTAAATTAGATTGAAATATTTTATCGGTCATGCGTAAAACCATTCATTGTAATTGTAAGATACTTTTAGAATACTATCAGAGACCTTGTCTTCACCCGAATCATTTACAATCATAGTCCAAATATTAATTCAACCTCAACGAATCACGAGACCTTTAAATAGAGACGTAAAAACTACGACCTTAGATATGAATACACCAAGTGTCCAAAGAGTCCGATGGAAAAAAAAGCAATCAAGCCACGTACCAACTATAATGACCGCGGGCGGTTCAAAATGGTAAAAAGAATTCGATATAGCAGATATGAAAGGGGCTATTCATAAAGCGGCAGCTCTTGTATCGTATAAAGATAATCTATTTTATGTAACCTCACGACCTCGGCCGATCGACATAACAATATAATTAAAGAGAGATCTCAGTTGCGATGGATAGTTGGCCTACTCGATTCCGTTTACTGGCCGGATGTCGAACGATCGCTTTAAAAGGAAACGTTCATGATTGGTGCCCCCACGTGTATTAGGGCTGTGAACTGCGGGGAATCATTTAACTGTGTAAAGGTTACCATATTAATATGATCAATGGTAAATTGGCTGCTAAAATGGTATATTTTCATTGAATTATGTCTGTTATGTGTCAATTGGGAGCTCGCTGAAGATTTATAGAAACAACAGTTCTCACAGTGCCGTTGCAATATATATTCAATAACATTTTATATATCCGTAATAATGTATACTTATTCAGCAAAAAGAACGAAGCCCACAATTTTAACACAATTAATAAAAAGATACTTGAAATGCCATATTTTACGAGTGAAGAAGGTTCAGAATTTTTTTGTCCAGTTGAGCATACGCATTTTCAATAAGATGCCCGACTCACTCCTGGGCTGCCTCGTTTATAAAGGTTCTATTACAAAATATATTACAAAGCTCCTATTAGAATGTTGAAGATTATTTAAGCGACAAAGATGTTTGGACTTGATTCCAATTGTATAAGAAAGCTAAACATATTTTAAAGTACTAAACTTATATTAAAAGGAGTAACCGTTGAGTTTCTTGCTGGTTTCTTTTCAGTGGAATCAAATTTCTGAACCGGTGGTAGTTTTGAAACCAATGGACAGAATAGTAACGAAATAAAAATGAGCTGAATGATTCAGTAAGGCAAGCTGAAACTTTTAACTTTCTATAAATGTAGTTTAGAGTAAAAATATATAAATTTTTCATGTGCAATTGTTTTATGTGTAATAAAGTCTGCATTAACATGTATTGTTTGGGTACATCGTTGGTAGGAGGGTAAAATCAATGACCCTAGTAAGGTCAGAAGGATAACGGGCCTAAACAGTTTTAAGACCACTGCTGGTCTGATAAGAGCCAGATATTCGCTGACGCATTCAGCTCTGGCACCTCGGAGTTCGATCTAAATTTTAAGGAACAAAACTGCGCTTTCTGGCATTCCCTCCTCTGGCAGCTGGGATGAGCTTCGACCTATCCCTCTCTATTGCTTCCTTCTGCCAGGTGACAGCCTCACGGAAGGAGAATACAACCCTCCAAGCTGCCTCCTCACCACACTACTTATCTATACTTTAATACAAGAAATAAAGACCCAACTTGTAATGCCATATTTTAGAGTGAAGAAAGTTGAAAGTCATTTGCGCATACACATTTCAATAAGATATCGCCATAAATTTAAGAAATATGTCAATAACATTCTTAACGCTTAACAGAAATTTACCTCTTAAGCTATCAAGACAACCCAGAACCTCTGTTAGCGAAATGAGTACTTTTTTATTGATGACAGGTTAGCGCTTGATCACACCTGATCGTAATTCACCTCTTTTGGTTTCTACACATCATACCGGAACACTAATATATTTGTTTGGCGGTACATCTTTTTTTTTCTGACTGTCTCATTGGTCTAGTAGTTAGCATTTTCGACTACAGACATGGGGTCCTCGGTTCGAGTCCCGGGTCGGGCCAATTCAAAAATGGATATTGAGTTTTCTATTAAGATTTTCTCAATACTCGGAGAGCACGTTAAGCCGTCGGTCCTGCGCCCGATCTCTCTCCGGTTGTGTCGGATTAGTCGGATTACCGTCACATGGGACTATGAAAGTGAAGGAATAGAGAGTGCACTTGTGTACTATACCTGCCAATCCGAAGTGGAGTAGCGTGGTGGGTCTATCCTCTAAAAACCCTCTCTCATATGAGTGAGGAGGCCTGTGCCCAGCAGTGGGACGTTAATGAGCTGCTACTTACATCTTTTCTGGTAAGGTAGTAACTAGCCACAACCGAAGCCTCTCTACTCTCTATACTCAAACAAATTAGAAAACTCGCACCACTGCGCCATCGAGGCCATCCAATTTGCTTGTCATTACTTTCAATTGTTGTACTGTAATAGTCCAGTGTATAATAATCATTTATGATTCATTTGAGACCGCAATTGTTTGATTTTCATTAATAACTATGTGATAGAAACGAAGTCAATACATTGTAAAAAGCCTCTAATTAAATTTAATAACTTCACGTATCGGCTCCTTTTACATTCGTAATGCAATTATGACAAATTATTAAAGGCAATTACACTATTCAAATAGACGAATCGACACTGCTATCGAATGTTGATTTTGTCAACTATTATCTATTGTAATATTGAAAAAAAAAAATACAATGTTACATTTGATATAGGAATTGCAAACATGCAAAAAACCTTATATCTATATATATATAGGAAATAATTGCTGTTCGTTAGTCTTGCTAAATCTCGAGAACGTCTTGACTGATTTGGCAAATTTTAGTTTTGAATTATTTGTAGGTGTCCAGGGAAGGTTTTAAAGGTGAATAAATATTTAAAAAATGGCTTGTAATATAGTAAAAACAACAAATTTGCCATCCTTTATCAGCTCATCCTACCGGTGAAACATTTGATTTTCTCGTTTAGAAATCAAATTAAATTGAAATTAATACTTTTGGTTCTTTTTTTTCGTTTGTTTTTGACATTTGACATTGACAACCAACAATTTCTTATCGCAACTATAATATTTTACGGTAAAGCCATTAAAAGAAGAAGAATATTTTACTAACGGAGGCGGGAATTTGGGCTTAAAGGTTTTTTATTGATTCTGAGGTGATACAAAGTTTGCCTAATCATGCAATAAATTAAAAAGTGGACCGAAAATTATTACTTATTTACTTGAATTAACTTTGTCTAAAAACTCCATCATTATAATATTCTATTCATATTAAGATACTATGTCATTTCGGGGATTACCCTTAACAAATATGGCCGCGTAAACCTATTAGCCATGTAAAATAAATTACTATCCAAAATATCTCTACTGACAGACAGGCAGGCAGTAAGAAGAAAACCAAAAAACTGCGGTGTCTCTACTAAATACATACAAAGAATCACGCCTCATTCCCATAGGGGTAGACAGAGACCACATCCTTCCACTTGCCACGATCCTTGCATATCTCCTTCGCTTCTTTCATTCTCATTAAACCTTTCATACAAGTTCGTCGGTTTAGAGTACTCTTGACCTGGCCCTTATTTGAAATGTCCTGGATTTGGTCCAGGAACGTCCGCCTTGGTCTTTCGTCAGTCTTTTGTCAATCTCTTTTCATTCATTCTCTCTACGTACCCTAACCATCTAATCATACCTTTCTCAATTTTAGTCACTACGCTTCTTCTGCCATACTCAACTTTCACTACCAAACATAAGTGCTGGCATCAACACTCGTGCATGCAGAGCCAGTTTGACGCTTTGGACACCCTCTGACTATTCATAAAGGCGTGCAGAGCACCATTTACCATATTCTCTGCATCCACTTTCCTTTCAATATCACTCACATGTTCTATAAATTATCATGTTGTACTAAATAAATAGGTTAATTAAAAAGCAAAATTAATTAAATAAATTAAATTCATTGCAACCTCCACGTGAATAAAAAACATTATGTATTTGACAATCTCTAAAAATTTACAGACAAAATCTGAAGTGAATTTCGTTTATAGTTTCAATTGGATCATTTCATTTGTCGTGATTTCTAATGCACGAGAAATCTACTATGTGCTTGCTTTACTTTCTCCGATTTCCTAAAAGAATCCGCTTTGACACGAGCCTTTGACCTGACATCTAAGCAATCTAACTTCAGCGTAATTTGAAATTGTAAAACGATAGAATTATCAGAGCTCCACAATCAAACCGGCCGGCTACACCTCATTTACTGACTGCGAACACCACAATGAGTCCAATGTCGCGATACCATCGTTTTATATAAATACGAGAGTATTGCCCTTTTCCTCATCAAAATAAGACTCATTATCGTGTAAACACCTAATCGAATTAAATAAAACATAAAATAACCTACACACTAGCGTTTTATTCACTAAAAATAGATTTGCGATACATAACACGTTAAAATTTAAAAAATGACATATTTACTCGTATATACCACGATTATATATATGTTTATATAATTTATAGATATTTCAACAAAAAAAATATACTAGTGGACGCCAAGTGGTCGAAATTAGACCATAATTAATGTAAATTAAAAGTTTAAGCATTATTAAGGTTTTATTTCTATAATCATAGACTTTGCAAAAACAACACTATTTTATCATATTTTTTCATCAAATTCAATAAAATTTAATTATAAAAAATTGTTTAAAATAAACAATACTATTTTTTGACATGACTTGACAAACCATTTGACAAAATAATTAATTAATGATACAAAAGTTCTCTGTAAACGATGTTTTTTTTATATAAAAACTCTTTTATCGTTTGCTAAATGACTGATAAACAATATTAATCTATTCTCAATGTGACCACAGACTATAACAATAAACAACAGAGTTCATATGTGTGTCAAACACATGGTGGTGTGTGTAATGTTTAATTTATTGATATAATGTATTTTTCATGCATAATTTAGAAAAAATATTACCATTCTGGTCTCCTTCTCCGTATAAATTATAAGAATGGAAAATTTCACAGTACTCCGTCCGCATAATTTTCGTAAAAAGAGGTACAAAGTTTTTGCTTCACTTATTAATACATAAGTTACAGAAATACCAACACAATATATAAACGCTTATATATTCCTTATTATTTATTTATTTATATACCCGTTAATATTTCTTTTAAATATATAATTATTAGCCATAAAAGGTTTAGTTTAAAATATTAGACGTTAAGCAACGTTCTTTTTTAAATTTAGTAGTAATAGTAGTTTTTTTTATATATATTTTTATATTATCGTTGTATCAATATTGTTATTATTTAATAAGTGTAAGCAGATACTATTGATCGCGAGATAAGGTCATTAATTTCTTACCAGCACTGTTAATTATAGTATATGTCCATAAATGTAAAAACCTAAAAAATGGCAGAAAAGATTATCCGGAATTCATAATGACAGTTCACTGCGTATATATATTAGAAAACTTGTTGTATGTACATAAAAACATTGACTCTTTTAATAAAAAGAGTGAGTGTACATCATATAACTTACGAAACCAAAACAAACTTGTTATAAATTCTAGTAGGCTGTATAAGATTAACAAATCATTTAGAGGTAACTGTATACGTTTCTATTATAAACTCCCACAAGACGTTCTAAAGATGTCAATTAATAAATTCAAAGTCTTTATTAAAAGAAAGTTGATAGAAAAATCGTATTATAGGTTGCAAGATTACTTAGACGATAGAAACGCCTGGGAGTGAACGAATTGCTCTAATTTTAATTAAAATATAGGAAACTAACATGATATTGTAATGATGATGGTAACAAAAAAAACCCGACTGAATTGTTGTGGGTTCTTGTCCAATACCTTCTGAAAATCAAAAACATTTCACTCTTTTAAAAACAATTATTTTATTATATCAAGAGGTACAATTTTTTTAAAGTTTATTGCGTTTACATGCACGTTTGTTAGCCTCCCAAACTCGACACGTTAGTGTGAAAACTTATTTAGCCCACAGTGGGTGGACCGACCAGATTTACCGACTGTTTCACCCATAAATGGTGATTTGTATTATTATGCCGCTGTCAAGAAAGGGAGCTTTGTAGATCAAGAGATGTCATTACGTCATCCTAAGAAACCTAAAATTTGCATAAATCCGTGACAAAAGAAAGACACAAACTACTTTCACAAATCAGCCAAACTGAGCAAGCGTTTTATGTTCATATCGCAAAGATTTCTTATCACAAGCAACGTTGTATTTGCAAAAATCCGTGATACACAATGAAAAGTGTGTGCGTACAAAATACACATGTCAGAAGTGAAACTTCTTTGAGAAACTGATTTTAAAATCTTGTTTATATTTATACAAATGTAAAACTATAGATTTCCGAGACTTAGAGGGAGAGAAAAAGGAAAATATGTTAAGTATTTAATGAATGTAATTGTCATTAAAGTATTAGAAGTGTCGAAAATTGATACGAATAATTTATTGAAATCTCAAATGACGAATTGTAAAAAAAAATGTCACGTGTTTTCTTTCAATATTAGAAACGATTAATTAAATTTTGTTTTGAATTTCAAATTTGATGAAAAATAGTAGATTAAATTATTAAATGACGAGTGGCAACTACCTAACCTTCAAACGAATTAGCATAAAAAACGCTACACATCTTCGTGACGCTAATCACGCGTTTCATCCGTAAAAATTTTACTCTCATGCGCCCAAGGAAGTCTCACTTCAAAAAAATAATTTTTAATTTGTTTTAGACTGAGTAGTTTCAATTGTATAAGTTCCTTAAGGATTACTTTATGACATTATCAGACTTAATATTTATTTTAAATATAAAGAAGAGAATACTTCCAAATCTACCAGTCTTAAAGAAAAACTTATTTCGATTTATTTGCTATATATGTATAGATTCACACATAGTTAAATTCTTTATTAGATACAACAAAAACAGATGTCAGGACATAAAAACAGCCCTTAAACGGTAGGCTAAAACGGTCTTTTTTCGATTGGATGTAGGATTTTTGTTTAATAAAGTAATCAGGTAGTACTTTAATGTACATAAAACTATTAAACAAATAATTAGACTATATAACTATTCGTTGCTTTTAATAAGAAAACTTTGCGATATGAACATAAAACGCTTGCTCAGCTTGGCAAATTTGCGAAAGTAGTTCGAGTCTTTCGTTTGTCACGGATTTATGCAAATTTTAGGTTTCTTAGGATGGACGTAATGACATTTCTTGAACTACAAATCTCCCTTTCTTGACAGCGGCATAATTATAGTATATAACTATTTGTTTTAAAATTGTATATGTAACCGATATGATTTCACAAGCATCTCTTAGACTATAAGAATAAACGAGTAATGCCAGATAGTAGGGTGGTTATAGATTGGGCTAGATTAGACATATGGTCGATAATAGCCCTTTATTTGCGAATAATAGGCGCGATGGCCACCGTGTGATAAGCAAAATAGCACAATTTTCATTTTATATTTGCCCGTTGTTTTGTAATTTGAAGTATTAGAATTTCACTGGTTGGGACGATGCTAAGATTAAAAATATGTCCTTTGAAAGGAGACGCAATTGTTTAGAGCAATCACAAAGAAATACACATTGATTACACAAGAAAGGTGTTCATAATTAAAAGTACAAGAGATGAACTTTTGTATGAGAACAAATTGATTTTCAGTCTGCTTTAAAAAACAAATCAAATCTTTGATTGCAGTACTGTTGGTAGATAGGATGTTACATTTCTAGTTTCCACAAGCAACAAGTAGCATGCAATAATTGTTTTAATTAAGTATTTAATTTAAGCAAACATTGTTTTGCCATATAATTACCTATTATCGCTATTAAAAAACAAGGGTTGGTGATAGAAATGTGATAATTTAGGGTAGTATGTATTTTTGTATGCTGTATTAAAAAAAAATTGTCACGAAAATAAAACATCAAATTTTACTCAGACTTACCGAATATACATATAAAATTTCATAAGAAGCCATTTAGGAGGAGTATGGGAACGAACATTGTGACATGAGAATTTTATATACTTTTATTATTATTATAGTTACAATTTTCAAGTTATATGCAATAAAATTATCAGTCATAAAGTAAAATATAATTTAAAAATATTCGAGTCTATTTAATATTTATAAATTTGTGTCGGTTAATAATGTTATTGTAGAAATTCACAGTCATTTAATTATGTATTTTTTCTGTCTATCTATGTTGTGGTGTACAATAAAAACCTATTTGGTCTAGTGGTTAGCACGTTCGGCAAGAGGTCCTGGGTTCGAGTCCCAGATGGGACCTTTTCAAAATGGATATTGAGTTTTGTATTAACATTTTCTCAATATTTGCCCGAAGTTGGGAAGTTGGCGGTGTGCTCCTTCCCTGTGCCTCGGAGAGTACGTTAAGCCCTCGGTCTTGCGCCTGATCTTTCTCCGGTTGTGTCGGATTCCCATCACATCCATAAGAGAGATAGAACAGAGAATAACACTTGTGGTGGGTCTATGCTTTAATTACCCACTTCCGTATGAGTAAGGAGGAGGTATGTGCCCAGTTGTGGGACGATAATGGGCTGCTATTTACTACTTACAAAAAGTGTTCTATCTCCTTCACTCTCTTCGCGATGTCTAGGGATATAACTTCATCGTATTATTTGATAAATATGAAATGTAAATATCAAACTCGCAAAGCCATTTGTCAGCGAACGCTTATCGAAATTACCTCAAATGCTATCAGATGAAAGTCGGAACAATAGCGCCGGCGGAGCGAACGGTGAGCAGGAACACTATCAGGGAATTTATACGCGAATTTAGATAAAGGGTTTATCTTTATTAAGAGAGCGGTAAGTGAGTCGATAAATTAGCCCCCGGTACAGATTGCATTATAAGCTAGGTTATTAGCGACCACTTTCGTACGATAAGTGGCGCGGTGGCAGAATGGACGCCCTTATACGGTACGCGGATACGGTTCCGCTGTGACCATAATGATAAAACACGATATTTTGTTATCGATAGTATTGTCTGTTTATTTTAAATATTAAACAAGTTTTTGTTTGTGATATTGCCTCATTGGTATAATGGCTAGCATGTTGGACTAACAGACATGAGGTCCTGGGTTAGAATCCCGTCACATCGGCCTACGAGAGTGAGGTAATAGAAGTGCACTTATGTACTGTGCTTGCGAATCCATAGTGGAGCAACGTGGTGGGTCTATGCTCTAACAGCCCTCTGTCCTATGAGTGAAGAGGCCTGTGTCCAGCAGTGGGACCTTAATGGGCTGCTACTTACCTTTTTCGTGATTCTTCTTATATATTCTTCTTCTGGCTTTTCCCATGATAATGATTGTATTTCATAAATTCAATTCACGAATATCTAATCTAAATTTAAAAGAGAAATGCTTCTCTAAGAGATAAATGGAAACAAAACATCTATTTTCATTGTACCTACCAAACTAAAAAATCCGGGTTCTTCTCAGCGGGAATAACTCTTGAATGAATTGAATGAATCTGTGGTAAACTTGTTACTGACGTGAATAGGAGGAAATTTAGCAACAGACGTGAATATTTGAGTTCTAACTAGTATGATAATTCTTTTTCATGTTGATCCCCTAAATTTCTTCGTATAATTTAGATAAATAAACGATCAAGCGTTCGCTTCAAGTTTCAATATATAGATCATGAAGATAAACTGTAATGACTATATATAAATGTTGGCATTGTGAATTTCACCGATTTTTCTGACAAAAATAACTACGAAATTTATAAAAATTAATTTCTTCCGAGTATTTTTATAACGCATTAGTCGAAAAAGACGCTTCAATTTCATGGATTGATTTAGATAGTTTAATAATTATCAGGTAATTTAGATAAAATATAACAGTTTTATCGTTTGTATGAGTAGAAAGATTCTTTTCTACACATTGGGCATATAAATCTCTCCATAAAACTGTTACATAAGCCGAACAACGGTACAATCTAACAATCTCAACCAATATTGTTTAACTACAATTCAAATAGTTTATCCTTTACGCATATACGCAACGCGTTAGCACTACGGTAGAAGTATAATAGCTGGGCTTAAGTTTATAGGCTAGTTACTTGTAAGGTAGTGTTCTACCACAGAGACCCGATATTCCCATTAGCCAGCGGATGTTATACATTCACTGGGTAGGTTACACTGATAGCGATTTTGTAAACAGTTTTCTCATGAACCTTTTGCTGCGTTTGAACCAGGAGTGCATTATCTACTTTAATCTTTTTATACATAAATACTGAGAGAACGATGTCTTTCCATGATAAACACAAATAAGCTTAACCTATTTTAGTAAAGTAAATAGTAGCCCATTGCCGTTACACTGCTGAGCTTAGGCCTCCTCACTCAAATTGGAGACAGGTTACACTTACCCCACAATTACTCCCGGGCTATGCAGCTTTCCTGACGATATTTTCGTTTAATGAACAGCATAATGATGGATTGCATAAGTTTTGTTGTTATATATAGAAACTCAAGGGTGCCTTTTTATCACGCTTGGAAAGGCTTTTCAACCACTTAAACCACACACTCATCAACCTAAATTTGGGTTGTCAGAGACTACCTTGATCATTCGTCCTGGTGCTCCTGGATGTAACTGACAAAGGGGGTTTTAGGAATAGACGAGGCAATGTATTGAAGAGGACGCCTCTTGATGCGCCTCCCCATCGTAGAGGAGGGGTATTAGCAACACCTTCTCTTGCTCTCTCTAGTCTCTCCTTCATTGATATGACTCTCTCAGGTCGTTTCCTCATATCTGAGGATCGTAGTCAGCTTTAGGCCTGTGTCTGGAGCGGATCACTTCCACCTATTTCGGTCCAGCGCCTCTCTTACTATTGCACCAATTAGAGTATCTAAATCAATAACAGCATTTAGAGCCAAATGTAAGCAATGGCTTTTAAATATACAGAAACAAAATAGTAACTGGGCAAGAGTCAAATGATATCTAATTTAAATATGATATATTTTTATAAATTTAATGTATTCTTATTATTTTATTTATTTTCTTATTTATGTGTTGGTGATCACTTATGTGTATTTTGCGATTGTCCATAAAATTTTAACGGTAATTCTGAAACACTAAATTGCATCTCATGAACTGACTTTAGTAACGTAACTCTCACTTTGTATTTGTTTCCTGTGTTGGCACCAGCACTAGGCGTGGACTGAAAAGCAGCTTATAGCTGAGTTCATGACCTTTTTGCCGACAGTTATTTTGATATTAAGCTATTTTATTTTACTTATTGTTATTTACAATTTACTTCAAGTATCAATGTTTCTGTTATGCATGTTTGGTGAATAAAGTTCTTTATTATCATTATTATTGTGTGTGAATTTGATGGACGACAAATCTTTAATCTCATCAGTCCATCTTGTTGGCAATCGGCCGGGCAATAGTTTGCCGCCGATGTTTTCAACCACAATCAGGTTTTCCAGATTTTTTCCGCCTCTACAGATTGTGTGCCCGAAATATGACAGTATGCGTTGTCGGTATAGGATGGACAATTTATGACGCGTTTCGCCGTCCAAGGTATTCTGAGCATTCGTCGCCAGCGCCACGTCTCGAACGCATTAACCCTTTGTCTCTGGCTGGAATTGTCCACGTTTCAACTCCGTACAGGAAAAGAGGGAATACCAGGGCTCGGATCAATCTTATTTAGATTTTGATACCTATTCCTCTTTTCTTCTAAACGTTGTTTAAACGGATCATAGCCTCTTTTGCCATCCCAATTCGCCTTTTAATCTCAGGGGCACATTTTCCATCATTGCAGGTTTGGAAGCCCAGATACACAAATACACATAATGATATGACAGCCTCGCAGAAGAAGGCAACTGGATTCCATCCTCCGCAATTTCTCTAAAAGATAATCCACCACTAGGACATCCTGTGCATATTGGAAACAATGAACTTAAAATGGTTTAATAGCTTAACAATGATAACAGTCGTTGGATAAGTACGAAGTTGTGTGTTGCGACAAGGATATCTCGTGAGTTCGTTTGTCCGCATGTTCCTTTGTACACGTTGAATATGCATGAGTCGCGGAGTTATCGCGACCCTTGTCTTACGCGGTATCAACGCTCTTACATTGTGTTATGACATCCAGTTTATTTGCCTTTGCATTCAGTTTGAATACATTTGCCTATTTACTTATCAAGTGATGCTCCCATTATGCAAAAAGACCACAATTTTCAGATTTGCTAGAGGAAATACTTAAACTATATGTTACTCTTGTTAAAGCCAAGCGTGATACCATGACACAGCAACATACGGTCTCTATTTTATATATACATATTACAAGTGCGTAGGTTCACAGTGCGGAGAAATCAAAATGTACCGATTCCACAAATGCAAGTAACACTATCTCTGGTATCTGTAAGGCAATTTATAAAGTTGTTGCTTTGACCTTTAGAGACTCAAAGAGAAATATCGATTATCAGCAAAGCGCATAGCTTAATATCGATAAAACGATTGTACAGTCAACATTTGTAGTACATTTTAGTAACGAGTTAAGTTAAACGGGAATTTATGTATGTATCATCAACTGATATTATCGAGACGCGTGCCACTTTGTAGTGATGTTATTTGCGTTAAATTTTTTTCTTGTAAAACATTTTTTTAATGCTGACTCGTTTCTCGAAGTCTAAGCTTCAATAGTTTTAGTATAGTAGTGGTTTCTTTAGTCAGCAAGTATATATTATGTCGTGCTTTTTTGTTATGAATAGACAGATGGTGTCTCAAAAGGCCAGACTGACTGTGTAAAATAAATGTGGTAGAAATGAGAGCGTTGAGAAGTATGAGTGGATTGAAACTGAGTGGCAAAGTAAGAAATAGTGTGATAAGAGAACGTTGTGGTATAAAAGAAGATGTAGTGACTAAAATTGAGAAAGGTATGGTTTGTGCACCTTAAGAGAATGAATAAATAGAGACTGACAAAAAACATTTATGAGTCAAGAATAAATGCGAAAGTTGGAAGGGGAAGACCAAGGCGGACGTCCCTAGACCAAATCCAGGATATTTTAAATAAGGGCTAGGTCAAGAGTACTCTAAACTGACGAGCTTGTATAAAAGGTTTGATGATAATGAAAAAAGCGAAGGAGATATACGAGGATCGTGGCAAGTGGAAGGACGTGGTCTCTGCCTACCCCTAGGGAATGAGGCGTGATGCTATGTACGTATTTCTTGTTGAAAAACTAATGTCTGTAGATTAAACCCTATTAAATGATACGCCGATAAATATTTCCCCCGTCACTAGTGACATAGTAGCAGTCGCGTGCGCGCCGCCGTACACTGGATATCACGCCGCACGAACGATCATTATCGTGCTTCAACTTTGCAATATTTCTTCCTTCTCTCCGGCACTGCGCCACCAATCACACTTTGTTATATATAATAGCGGTTTGTTTGAAAGCGAAGCACGATTTTTTTATTTTATAGATACAAACCGACAAATGACCTTCATTTTAATTAATATATTACAGTAAAACTTCTACACGGTAGGGAAAAATTTCGCTACGCATTACACGACGTATTTGTGAATATGTAGGTCTATTCGGTCTTTACTTTTGATAAATTAAAAAAAAATAGTGCGAGCATACAAAGTATACATATCAAAAGTGAATCTGCTTAGGCAAACAATATTTTTAAGTCTTGTTTATATTTATACAAATCTAAAACTTTAGATTTCCGAGACTTAGAGCCAGAAGAAGATATGTTAGGAATTTAATTTTCATTAAAATAAAAAGTGATATTGAAATTTCAATGTCGAATCGTAAATAAAATTGTCACGTGTTTTTTGTCAATATCAGAAATGTTTAATTTTTTTTTTTTAATTTATAATAAAATTGTATATTAAATGACGAGTGGCAAATTAAAGTTCCACATGTTATTGTAAATATTAAAAATGCCTAGCCTTCATATGACTTCAAAACGCTGCACATCTTCGTGACGCTACTCGCACATTTCATCCGCTAAAAATTTTGCTCTCATGCGTCTAAAGAAATTTCACTTCAATAAAATGACGAAATTTTTACTGAAAACTTTATTAGGAGCGCTGTACGAGTACAACTGAATACCGATGGTTCTACTTTATAATGAGTATTAGTTTTTTGATAATTTGCTAAGAATAAGTACACAACTCTCCGTTTTCTTAGTCATATATCCTTTTAAGCAACTTTTGGATGTCTGGAAGAGATCGCTATATTAGCGATATGGCGCAGTATGCTTATTAATGTGTATTTGTATGTCTTTTATATTGTAAGTATTGGGAATACAATAAAGAGTATTGTATTGTACAATTTTTTTATGGGTATTGAATAAGACTGAATCGTTACGCTCGGCTATGTAACGCTCGTTGATTACAAAAGTCAGAGTTATTGTCATCGCCTTACTGCTATAGCAGGTAAATTACGTGTTATGGTTTGTAATGCATTTTTTTTTTATTGGATTGCACGTCTATTTTTGTAGGGAGGCCTTCCATCGGTCGTCCTCCTGGTCGATTAGTATATATGTGGATTGCTTGACTGACTTAAGTATCCAGCAGTTTCTCTACCTGATCGGAACATCGTTTTAGGCTTCGACGTCAAAGTGTATAGTTTATTAGAGTTTTGATATTATTGTTTATTCACCAGTGTAGACTCTGACAAATTAGGATCAGCCAGGACACCATCTAACCCGATCTTTCCCCCGAAAAGTCGGGTATTTTACGAAGTTTTCCCGCTCGATCTGCTAGCAAAGCGAGTACTCGCACCATTGCGTCAGTGAGACCGTCAGAATATTTCCTGGTACAAGAAGCTTTACCTCCCATTGTAGCGTATAACGGTTAAGTGAAACATATCTTATAAATTGGCCATTACGACCTTGCGCCGTGAACATGCTAACCTATCTCCATGAATCTATAACCGGAGTTAATTAACTGTCGACATTAAAACCGCGCCCGCTGACCCTACGGTTAATTCCTACTCGGATAAATCAATTAAAAGCAATCGAAACAGAATAACAGAGCATAACTATAGATAATGGGTCTCTTGCGTTGGGCAATTATCTATAAAAGCATTTGAAACCTTTAGATAAATAGATAAATTCTTTATTGGACATAGAAGTTAATTATATTATATCAAGTTAAAAAACATTTGTCTAGTGGTTAGCATGTTCGACTACAGACATGTGGTCGTGGGTTCGAGTCCGGGGTCGGGCCAATTCAATAATCAATACTGAGTTTTCTATTAAAATTTTCTCAATATTCGCCCGAAGTTGGGAAGTTTGCGGTGTGATCCACCCCCGTGCCTCGGATTGCTCGTTAAGCCGTCGATCCTGCGCCTGATCTCTCTCCGGTCGAGTCGAATTCCCGACACATCGGACTAAGAGAGTAAAGGAATAGAGACTGCACTAGGCCTGTCAATCCGCAGTGGAGCAGCATGGTGGGCAGGTTTTTAAGCTTGATTATAATAAATTGTTAAAAATAAAAATAGAAATCCTAAATCCAAAGCTTTCTTCTATAAATGATTAGATATTTGCAATACTTAATTGTCTCAGAACTTTCCTATACACAAGATTTTATACTCTGGAGTTCGACTCGGGATACATTATTTTCTTTAGATTGAGATTTTTAAATTAGTTATATTTTTGAATGCAATGTCCGATTTAAATAGTTTAAAAAGAATTTTACAGGTATTGAAACAGTCTTTAATAGAATATCATTTAATAGGATCAGGATTAATACAGAGGTATGAAAAAAGTGCTTTGATTATAGCTACAGTAGTTGGATACATGGTGGACTTTTTTGTAGATCAATATTTTCCCATGCTATGACAAATTTTTTGGGACAATATCATCTTAGGTTATATTAATGCATTTTTATTAGAGATCCCAATTTTTTTTTTGAAAGTAATATAAGGTATGTCGCTCGGTGAAAATGCAGCTTTCTAGTGGTGAAAAAATTTTTGTAATCGATCCAGTAGTTTTTGTGTTAAAACGTAACCAACATACATACAAAAACACAAATGTTTCCTCTTTATAATATTAATTTGGATATAGATTTATAATAATTGTCTAATGTAATCCTTGTTACAAGGGGAAACAACTGCAAGTTTCAAACTTAAATTTTCTTGGTTTATTGAAATGTTAACTATTTTAACGGGTACATACCACATGGCTATGAGTTACGTCGTGACCACGATCAATGCAACTGAAAATATCTGGGTTGAAATATCGACAAAATTCAAATCGCCATCGTGGTATGTACCCATTAAAATAGTCAATATAACAAGTTAGAAATATTATGCAATTTAATAGACTATTAAGATAATGTTATGGGATAATTAATATTATCAAATGGGAATATTGTTACCGAAAAATGTGCAGAGATCGAATCAAACGGCGACAACACTATTCTAGTGCTGGGCGTATTCGGAATGCGCGATCGTTTGTTTCCGTAGCCGCTCGGAAACGTAAGCCACGCCCACTCCGACGAGCACTTGTTTACATCTCTTTTATTCGCGCCAATTTCCCTCAGTCTATCTCCGACCGCCGCGGGGAACGCACGCCACACCCACAAACCAACGTTAAGCTATTTTCCAATTACGTACAAGCTTTTTGCTACTCAATTCCAGAGATAAGCTTTCTATTTCGAACAGAATAAGGCTACACGGGACACAATGACAGTGTTTACAACCTAACTATATTTGTAAGAGTACTTTATAAACGGAACGTAATCGAGTAGTCCATCGAGAACGCCGACGTAAAATAAATTGATGTTTATTCGATAACGATCGACGGTTTATAATCGAATTTATCTTGCGAACGTTCATTGGTTAACTGCACCTTTATAAAATGAAAAGGCTAACAATAACACACTGGGAATATCTAGTTTATATAAAATATTACGGTCCTTTAATACTTGGACGATACCAAAGCATTTTGTTTTGAAGGAAATTTTGATCTGTCCTTATTAAACCCTCAGAGTATTAATTTAAGCACGACTAGGCAATTAAATTGACAGTAAAAAAGAACGGTACATAAGTAATGCTATTGCTTTAATGAAATTTTATCCAGACAACCTGTAGGTTAGAATATATACGATTTCATTCATAATATAAATTGTGTCTCGAAACAAATATATATCCTGTGAACAGGGCATGTATAAACATAATTATACATATATTATTGATATTGCAAAAATGTTATAGAATCCGAAATATTTCTGTCGTAGTCAGAATCTAAATAATTTATTACATTTTTTATAACATCCAATAATATGGTTAATTTTTATAATAAGGAGAATAGACGCTGGAACTATGGAAATGCAATTACTCCACCAATTTCCCAATTTTATGTATAAATCTGTTCAAAATTAAACAGAAAAGACAATGTAATTTTTGTTCTACCTTCTTTATAATATATACTTAAATCGTAGCGTCAAATTATAAATGGTTGTACTTTTAAATGGCTTATAACAACCCTGATTTTAACATATAAATGTTTAATGTGTAACATGTAGATTTAATGTATACAACACACGTTAAAAATAAACAAAAAAAAATAGGGAAATATGAACTCATGTGTTATATTTAAATGGCGTTTCTTTTATTTGTCACAGTCACTTTGCATTGAATTAGTTTTTACATGAAAAAGTATGAGTCTAATCTCCATGGCTGGATTTAGAAATATAACAAATAATAATGTCCTTTGGTTCAAATTACCATTTGAAAATTTATTGCTGAATCTCGGTCCACTTTTAGCTTTTACGTATTTGAAGTGCTAACTCGCACCTTGCATTATGTCAGGTTTTGACAATGATTCAGCACATACAGGAAAAAAGTGCTTCGTGAGTAATTCGCCTTAATAGGTTATCACCTTTAATCAAGTAGCACATACCGATAGACACCGAAATAATAGAACCGAGTAAAAGTTAGAAAGCGGCGGCAAAATCGAAAAAAAAAGCAACACTCACTTGAAACGTCCCTGTCCTAGGGTCACCACAATAAGGTTATTTTTTTTACTAAGATTTATCTAGACCAAGAATATCAAAATATCCTTATAAAAGGATGTGTATCTTTGAAATGTCTGTGCATGTCCATAAAAGAAAGTTTCGCTTGTTACTAGACTCTATATAAATGTTACAATGAGAATTTTACTCATATAAAAAAAATTCGAAAGGCTATTAACAAAATTAAAACCTCCAATATCTAAATAATACAATTTTGTAATATAATAAATGACATACAGCTTCATAATTCTGATATATTTTGCAATTATTTGTTCCATTGTATTATAGATTTATTTATTTATTATTAAGGAAACAAACTATTATTATATAACTTAAAGACTACATTACAACTAAATACACAAAAATCAATCAAGTTTCCACTAATTACTAACACATATACATAGCTATAATATATTAGAAAATTACAATCTATATATGTATAAGGCAATTAAAAAGAAAAAGCAAAAAGGTTAACAAAAAAAAATTACTTTATATTAAACATTGATATGGAGCATCCTTAAATACATTCATTTTATCGTGCATGATATCGATTTTACAATTTTCATTATAAATGTGACATGGTCGATAAATGAATGTATTTTTGGCATAGTTAGTCAAAGGTGCAGGTTCTAAAAACAGTGATTGTGATATACAAACTTACCCCATAGTTAGATTTTGAAGTGAAACTTCTTTAAACGCATGAGGGTAAAATTTGTACGCATGAAACGCGTGGTTAGCGTCACGAAGATATGCAGCGTTATAATTCATTTGAAGGTTAGGTAGTTTTGATATTTACAAATAACATGTGGCATTTCAATTTGCCAGTCTTCATTTAATAAATTAACATACTATGTTTCATAAAATCTAAATATTTCATAAATTCTCTTTCTAAATTTTAAGTTCAAAAACAAAATTTCATTAAGAAATTCTAATATTGTCAAAACGTGGGATTTCTATTTACAATTCGTCATTTGAGATTTCAATAAATACTTATATTAATTTTCACCACTATAAATATACAAGCCTTAAAAATTTGTTTGCGAAAGATATTTACAAATAACATGTGGCATTTCAATTTGCCAGTCTTCATTTAATAATTTAACATACTATGTTTCATAAAATCTAAATATGTCATAAATTCTCTTTTCTAAATTTTAAATAAAATAAAAAAATTCTTTAATAAATTTTAATATTGACAAAAACACGTGGCATTTCTATTAACAATTCGTCATTTGAGATTTTAATAAATATTTGTATTAATTTTACAACTCTTATTTTAATGACATTTAAATTCCTGTCATATCTTCATTTTTCCCTCCCTCTAAGGCTCGAAAATCTAAAGTTTTATATTTGTATATATAATATAATGTATGTGATAAATATAAACAAGCCTTAAAAATTTGTTTGCGAAAGAAGTTTCACTTCTGACACGTGTACTTCGTACGCGCGCTTCTAGTAATGCATTCTTTACTTAATTATAAACGTAGTTGATAACCCTGACGCCGTCCCGTGACCCCTTGGCTTTAAAAATAAAAAGGTATGAAGTATGGCGACCATCTTGGATATAATTATATCGAAAGAGTGCAGCCGCCAACCGTCAGCTCTAAATATAAGACGGAGCCATGCTTTAAACTTAATAGCAATCTTTATAATAATGCTCGCGATAGTGATGCGTATTTGTAATTATCGATGTCGATGACCATTATTTTAATTGTTACCTTTCTCGCCATAAACTGCAATTAGTTTTTGTCTATAGTGAATCGTGTAGGCATACACAGGTTGACGTTATAATTATTTTTTCATTGTACATCCAGTATATTAATTTAGAGGCAATTAGTTTTCTCCAATAGTATTTTAAAGACTGACAGCTACCATAATAGATTTTATATGCAATAAGTGTTGATCATAGTTGAAAAACTGTTATTATGGTAAAACGTGTGTACTATTTTATTTTAATAACATTGAGTACTTACAATCTAGAAACAAACCAATATTTAGAGACATTTTTTAACGTAAAATTGACATATGATTGATATGTAACACATATTTTTAGTAAGACTAGCTGTTGTAAACGGTGTTATCCACCTAGCTCTTAATCCTATGAGAATATGTATATATATCGGTGCTTAGTATAGCCTTCATTGCAAAATGATGCACTTTGCTAATTTTGACATCAGTCTAGCGTAGGTTTTGAGATATAGTAATAAGCGAGTAAATTTATAAGTCTAAAACCATCGTTGAAATGGTTTATCAAATGAAAGAAGTTCTTAAGTCTAAGTAATCTAGAGTACTCGTATAATATGAAACTATAAAATGTCACGTGGTACAGTGGGCCTCCCCAACATTTTCTATTGGTATCAGTCTTGAGTCATCTTTATCCAATTAGCTCCTGTTGTTATTGTGATCATCTTCCCATCTTGTGTGATGTCTTCCTCGCAATCTTTTGTGTACCATTCTGTGACTGTTTTGCACCACTTTATGAGCATATATGATGCTCATCCTGATCATCTTTATTTTTTGCTTGATGATCATATCTGTCAACTTTTTCGGTAACATAACGGACATAGGTAGAATCAAACTTTCTATTTTATATATATATAGATTGTAATGTTAACACTTTTACATAGAGATTATATATATTTGTGACATTTATTCATGCATATTATGCGTTTAGAATACGTTTTTATTGCCGATTAGTGATTAAAATTTATCAGCGCTCTTAAGCAGCCTATCAAACACCTGCACGCAAACGGGCTTTAATGCGCCTGAAGCTTTTAGTTCAGAAATAGCAAACCATTTTACAGAAAACTTCATCAATATTTTCATATATTTTTAATTAATGGAATGTTATTTCTTTTTATACACATTGCTGTATATTAATGACGGTCTCCTATATACGCACACATAATTAACATGTTTTTGTTTTCTGGCGTGTTTTTAAAAGAAGATATGTATTTTGCTTATTTTCATAACATTTTCTTACGGTGTTCTGTTATAGGATAAGGCAGCGGATAATAAGACTATATTTATTTTACAATAAAGATCATTACGTGCCATATATCAATTAGGATCTCGTACTTCTCTAAGAGATTTCTCTAAATTCAAAGAAACATCAATTCTCACAGTACCATCGCAATATATATTGAATAATATTTTATATATCCGTAATTATACTTATTTATACAGCAAAAAAGTGAAAAAATTAATAATGCCACATTTTAGAGTGAAAACGGTTCAGAAATCATTTGACCATACGTTGAAGATTATTCAAGCGACAAAGATGTTTGGACATAAAAGCTAAACACACTGTGACATATAAAAACTATGTTTATATCATCTCAAATTAATCAACTTTTACAACTGCTGCTAGATTTACCACCGGACAGATTACTGTCGATTCAAAAAGGCTTTTTGAGCCTACTTAAATAAAGAATATTTTGATTTTGAAGGCCTCTGCTATGAAATCTTACAAGTAATTTTAGCAAATAAATAAGGTTTCATTCATTTTTGCCTTAATGTACCGGCTACTGGGACGTTGGCCTTGAAAGGTTCGCCATTCCTGTGGCTAGAACATTGTAAATTATCGCGCGGCGCATCACTAGCCGGGAGCAAAGGTTCTAGCGAGGGCGCAGGCATCAATTTGTGCAGTAGCTGCCGCGGGCGCCTCGCCGCCCCTGTCATTACCCCCTGCGCCCCCCTCCTCCACCAGCACCCCCCGGCCGACCTCCAGGGGAACATACTTTAACCTTTTTTGCTCCCTCGCAACCTGTTCACGGGATGCGGCTGCTGTGGCAATTTAAACATCGGTTCATGGCCACGGGCGATACGTATCTGCTAACTATACGGCCTTCGTAAGTGCAGGCTGCCTGCATTTTAACTTATGACTCGCCGTTAGGGTTGCAAATTGCCAAGGCTGTAATTATTTATACGATACTGGATCCGGACAGGTGACATTTATGGATTAGACGCTTGTTTGCGCATCGATTTAATGTAGCGCTCTTTAAACGGCCGGAACCATGATTAATATAAGCTTTCTTTCTAAAGAATCAAATACTAATTAGTTTTCCTATAAAACATTAAAAAAATAGAAGAAAACTAGCTGTTACCAGTGGCCCTCAATCCCGTGGAAACATGGAAAGATCCGGATCGAAAACACACAAAAAACTTCAACAAAATCGATCTTGTGGAGTTCATTCATATTACATAATTGAACTCTTTGTACTAACTCTCATTTTAGCAACAAACAGGAGGATTATTTAATCTATTTCAATAATGTATTATCTCCAAAAACGATCGATTGATCTTTTTTAAACTCATAAAAGATGCCACATTTTTTCAGGAAAATAAAAATATTTATCTATTATTTAATGCACACAAAATAAAAAGATACAAAAACGATAAAAATGTGTACAAAGGCGGCCTTATTGCTTAGAGCGATCTCCTCCAGACAAAATTTATACAGTGGGTTTGTTTACGAATTTAAAAAAACCCATGATTTTTCGGACTTATTAATATAAAGAGGCAACGCGTTTATAATTCTTGTCACTTAACTAAAGTAATAACAGAAAACTGCGGCTTATTAAACTAAAAGCAAACCTGGAACCGATCAGGACGTGAGTTTCTTTAGGTAACATAACATTAAATGGAATTAACAACGGAGATCAAAAGGAATCCGAAAACGAGGAACCACGTTCTTTGTTCCACGAGAACAAAAAGTTTACACCCAAAATAATTCCTCGAAGAGGCAATTTGTTGTCCAATTAAACAATTTTCCCCGATATCATTCCGACCCGATTAGACGAACGCGGGTCACTTGACCCCGGGGCACGGGCATTAGAGACCCAAAATGATTCTACAGCTCCGTAACCCCTATTAAATTTAAACATGCCCCTAAACCATTTCCGTTCCGTGTTTATAATATCAAGGTTAAGTAAAAAGTTACTCAGACGATTTCGACTTGCAATTTAAAACGTTTTATATACAAAAACCTAACCGTCAACAATATATTTATGTTGTACTTCGATCGTTGTGCGAAATTATCATCGTTGTTGTTAAGAAAAGTGAATTTAATGACTGTATCCTCTTATGTAACTCAGAAAAATTCTTTTATTTAACTACCTGTTCCCCGCGGTGTTAGCCAGGTAATTCCGGATTTTTCTGAAATAAAAGTAGCTAAAGACACTTCATATAATATCAGATATCACACTTTCACACTGATGATAACTTAAAAGCTTTGACGTATTTTCAATAAATGACTTTTTCGCAAATTGTAAAGTATGTTATTATTTGTATTAACATCAAGTAACGCCCACTACAAATATAAAAATAATATTTTTACTGCAGGAAATTATACAAAGAACTTTACTATCGATTGAAAATTTAAACAACATATTCATTAATTTATTTATAATCAAAAATCTACAACATCTTAACAGAGAATGTTTATCACAGAAAAACGAAATATAGATTCTACATCTGTCTGTTTGTTTGAGTGTATGTTCGTGTGTGCATATTTATTGATATAAAGATTAATGAAATTATATTGCACACATTGTAACCTACAACACTATATTTAAAAGAATAACCACTCGTTTTATCTCAGCATAAGCGACTTCAAACAGGTGAGAGAAGTGTTTTTGAGCCTACTTGAATAAAAAAATACTTTGATTTGATTTTATTGTATTCAGACTTTATTTTTTAATAATTTTATGGAGATAAATATAAGGAGAGTGTGTTGGAATTGAAAAAAATGTCGGATGTGAAACTACTTTGAAAAGTAAATATTAAGTCTTGTGTTCATATTTATACAAATCTAAAACTTTAGATTTCCGAGACTTAGAGAGCGGGGAAAAGAAGGATATGTTAAAAATTTTGAGAATTTAATGTTCATTAAAAAGACTAAAAGCGTAGAACATTAATATAAATAAACAATTCATAGAAATCTCAAATGAAGAATTGTTAATAAAAATGACCGTGTTTTTGACAATATAAGAAATTATTAAAATTACCTAATCTTCAAACTTTAACCTAAAGAAGTTTCACTTCAAAAAATCATAGATGAAGCCGTTTCAAGCATAAATTCACATGATCCGAAGGTTTCGCAGCGGATGCGAAAGGGGCAAAATGACTCCCAGCAAATTGACCTGTCCTTCAACGCGACCGCGCAACGGGCGCCGGTGAGCTGTCGCGACCGCTAAATAATTCCGTTCCCATGCTAGCTACTAGCCATCTCGCTTTAATTATTCATAGGCTGTTTTTTTTTTAATACGCCATCAGTTTTTACCGCTCGACGGCTGCCCGCTTATTTCTCTTGCCTGTGTAGAATTAATAAAAAGATCGGAAGAGCACACGTNAAAAAAGGAATACGTCGGATGACACGGATCGAACTCCGGGCAAATGTCGCGCGGTAAAAAGTGGTCGAGCGTGAAGATGTCCGGAGGGGGGCCGAGGGGGGAGGTGTGCAGGACGTCACGTAGGCGGCTCGCTTTTTGTCAACGTTCCCGCGGAGATGACAGGTCGGTGGACGCTGCGCCCGCGACCCGAGACGCCGCTGTCGAATCGTTTTGATACTCGCTATCAGCAACGGTCTCAAGAACATCTGTCTGTCCCGTGTAATCATTCATTATCTCTCTAAATTATAATAATTATTAAATTCGACCATTGTTCATAAAGTGTTTTAAATTCGCTCACTAATTTGTAGGTAACACTCATTATATTACACACTTTCAATAACTTTTAACACAATACTAACGTTACATACAAACTAACAACTGTCACTAGGCGAATATTCCTTCCTTCCCCTGTGCTACATTTTTTATAACCATTTGTAAAAAAACTCACCACTCAAAAAATAATAAGTCACAATCACAGTCGTCGTGAAAACGACGACTAAACAAAAGTATTGATTAAATTTGAGAATTTTCGGAATAGCGTTCAACCCGATGTAGCACATGTAAACATTTTACTGATATAATTCTTGCATAATAAACAAATATATTCATTTAATAGCAATCCACAAATACAATAATAAGGATCGCTAACAAGTGTTAGTATGTTACAAACAAAACTTAAACCTAAATGTTAGTAAGACACATAATATATTGTCCTGGGTGTCTTTACTCTTTATTACATATATTACTTTCTAAAATGGGGTTAGATTAGTTTTAGAAGGTAAATGATTTTTCGTAAAACATATACATTGTTTTTTTTTTTAACTTGCACTTTGTCTTATTATTATATTCATTATTTTTACTAATTGTAACATTTATTATTTACTAATTATGTTACTAATAGTTTTGCGTGAATGATTTAAGAAGAATTTTGATATTACCATCATTGAAGTGAAATTTCTTTAGACGCATGAGGGTAATATTTTTTATGATTAGAATCACGAAGATGTTAGGCAGTTTTTTATGCTAATTCGTTTGAAGGTTAGGTAGTTATAATATTTACAAATAAAATGTGGCACTTTAATTTGCCATTCGTTATTTAATAATTTAATATACCATTTTTCATAAAATATAAAGTAAAACTATTTCATAACTTCTATTTACAAAGTTTTAAATTCAAAAACAAAATTCAATTAATATGTTTTATTTGGCAAAGAACACGTGACATTTTTATATACAATTCGTCATTTGAGATTTCAATAAGATATTTGTATTAATTTTCGACACTTTTAATATATTAATAACAGTTAAATTCCTAACATATTTTCCTTTTTCCTTAACTATAAGATTCGGAAATGTAAAGTTTTAGATTAATATAAATGTAAACAAGACTTAAAATTTAGTTTGCTTAAGAAGTTTCACTGCTGACATGTGTACTTTGTAAGCAGGCACTTTTAATTAAAAGATCTTTAATTATTTTTTTTGTTAAAATTTTGCAACACCTAACTTTTTTGGCAGCATGTTATAAATTGCCAAAAAGAGACGTCGAGTGAGTTATATGGCAAAGTTTATTTTCCCTGCGTTCGCTGTTACATTAGTTAAATTATTATATATATTATAAATAATAATATATTATTTTATACATTCATTTTATTTCTATCAATACTTCTGGATTTTTTCTTATACTTGGCAAAAGTCATTAAATAAAATTAAATTGTAAATAAATGCTTATTAGCATAAAATGTGCGGGGTGCAATTAATTGCAGCTACAATAGTAATACATTATATTTTTTTCAAGATTAATAACGTTTTAAATAAAATTGTCTCGCCTCAAGCGGCGTCAGTCGCGCTGCAGAAGCTGCGTGACACGGCGACAGGTGCACTCACTTCAACCGGCCACTAATAAACTCTTAAACTCCTCCGGCTTCCCACAACCTGCCGAACGAACTCGGCCGTTTTTATCAGCGGCCATTTGCTTTGCAAATTATTATACGAAAACATTCGTCGAAGACATCGCCGATATAATAATACTTTTTTCGCGTATTCACAACGGCGTCTTCTGCAAAAAGTCGAACTCGTCGTACGAAATGGTCGCTTGATTAAGAATTTACCACAATTGCTCATTATGTTCGCTTCATTGTGATAAATTTACAAATTGGTGACTGGATTGCTCAAGTCGAAATTTAACGATTCTGATGCTTTAATGTAAACAATGCAAAAAATTGTATCGAACTAAAATTAACTATTCATTTAGTTTGTCCTCTAAAATACTAGCGATAATATTTTTGTTGGTATAGAATGTGGTAGAAGCGTTAAAACGGTGAAACGTAAGAAAATGTATTTATTGTCATGGTCTGCACTCGTGGAAGCCTTCAGACATTCTCCTAGCAATGACTTGTCCAAGCTTAACAAAATGCGTTCTTGTAAAAATCATCAAAATATATTTCTTCATTAGCAAATTAAATTTTACATTATATTACCATTAAAAATTAACCAGCTGGTATAAAAAGCAGGTTTGTATTCATCATTATTAATAAAAAGTTAGGGTTTCGATATACGAAAAAAATGTGGCGCCAAAGGGGTTTTCCCTTTATATATGTTTATCGATGATTTTCAACAAGTTCTTATGCTTAACTGCTGAACATTGTACGTTTTATGGTATGTCTTACAGAATGCATGAACGATCAATTTACGATCTCTTTCTAAGGATCTATCTACATAATGTTATAAAAAATCCCCTTGAAAATCTGTGCGATTTAGTGGTCACGTGCCTTGGGGAGCTCATTAAGCCGTCGGTCCTGCGCCTGATCCCTCTCCGGTCGTGTCGGAGTGCCGTCACATCGGACTATTAGAGCGAAGGAATAGAGAGTGCTTTAAAACCCCTCTCTCCTATGAATGAAGAGGCCTGTGGGACGTTAATGGGCTACTTACTTTCTTTTACTTTAGTGGTCATGTTGTGTAAATAAGCTAATATAAATGTTCTCTATCTTTACAGAATTTCCGCGAACAGAGAATCGACGGCGCAGGCCTGCCTCTCCTGACAGAAGAGCACCTCACAGTCATGCTGCAAATGAAACTGGGACCAGCGCTGAAACTACGCGCTGTACTCGCAAGAAGACTGGAACCTTGTGCCCAATGTCAGGCAGTAGCCGCAGCCAACTCAGCCTCTCCCACAAACACCACGACTAAAGTAAATGGGACCTCGTTAAAATCAGAGCCCAGAAGCAACACCACGAGTCCCAGTTAGAGTCTCCCTAAAATTAATCTAACAGACTGAAAGTTTGGACACTATAAGGTTATTGTAGCGAAAGGTTGTATTCGTTTAACTATAGATTTTATTTTAATCGAGACGTTGCACTCGAGCTCTTTACGGAAATTTGGTTTTGTACGCCGGCAGTTTTTTGGTGTATAAAATACGGTGCACCTTTTTTGCGACAATATATTTCAATAACTCCGACTTTGAATTCTCGGAGACATCACGTATTTTATACAAAATTAAATCTGCTGCGATGGACTTTATATTTTGTATTACACCGCAAAAACAAATGTAAATATTTAATTGCTTTTGAAAGAGCGTTTCGCAAATTAAGTGTATTCTATCGCTTTGGATAATATAGGCGACTTGGACATTGGTAATTAAATGGTTTCTCATGTAGACGAAATGTTATATTAAAAATCACTG
The DNA here is from genome assembly GCA_015832385.1 of Elymnias hypermnestra. Taxonomy (NCBI): domain Eukaryota; kingdom Metazoa; phylum Arthropoda; class Insecta; order Lepidoptera; family Nymphalidae; genus Elymnias; species Elymnias hypermnestra. The sequence continues at coordinate 1,862,580 of JACTOM010000044.1, forward strand.
AGACAGTATATATTTAACATATTGACTATTCGGCCAGTAAATTGAGCTCATATATCATTTGTTCATTCGACATATTCTCCAAGATTACAATAATGGGTCCAATTCGTCTGCTATATATTTTATGCCAGTTTTTATATTCTACTTTGAAAATAATTTCCCTACTAGTTTGTATAACGTAACTAAACTTTAGTCATTCAGTTCACTTTTAGTCTTCCTGTTAATAGATTTTTGCATTTAGTTACGATTTAAGATGGTTTAGTTTAGCTTAGCGGCTTAGGGATGTAAATAATGTGTTGCCGTCCAAATGTTTTTCTTTTTTGTTTTAATTTAATCGAGAAAAAAGTTTTTGTATGCCTTTTTAAAAGTTGCAGACTATATAAAAACTCCTTGCCTGTTTTATTGAAACCTGTGTAGTGTAAAGTTTTTCTTTTAATAATAACCATGCAAAAACTTTTTTCAATTTAAATAAAAAATAACTTTCGGTGCTAAAAGACCCTGATAGGAATATTTGAAAACGTTTAGTGTAAAGTTTTCTTGTATATAACGGCCTTTTGTGTAAAAAATAACTAAATTCGAGGCTAAGTATTTCATAATTATAATACAGGGTCACGATGTTACAAACACTTTGTATATATATTATATATACTTTAATAGTTATATATTGTAATGTAATATTGCGTCGAGAATAGCATTTATTTACACCACACCTGAAGAAAGCTCATTATAATGGTACAGAGTATGTAATTTTCATTATGAAATTACACGATGATACCTTTGTAATTACACTTAGTTATTTTATGTAGAAAACCGAATAAAATATTTCATATATTGCATAATACAATTTATCAAATTCCTATTGTTTTACGTAAGTGGATCTGTAAATAGGGGCCGTAAGTTTTAAATATGTTTTTTGTTATCTATAAATGATATACAAACTTGCAACGTTATATGTATAATCTGTGGTAATCTCCTTAATTGCCAAAATAGTGTATTGATAAAGGATATACATGTTTCGAAAATGTAATTTAATGATATACGCTTGGAAAAACTGAAATGTTTCTCGTTCAAGCAAGTAATTGAAAAGTTTCATTTTAGGTTTTTTGCAACATGCCTAAATATAATATAGGTACCATTTTCATTATCTGTATTTATAGTGTTGATATTGCGTATTTTTTTTTTCACTTTTTTGGATTTGGATTCCGGTTATTTGCTACGGAAGCTTGCGTATTTTGTTGGTGGCTGTATTTAGCTGTCATAAAAAATTAATACAACTTTTTATTACAAATACACTACAAAATTTACAAAAAAGCATAATCATTTCTTTTATAACCATCACTACCATATCTTTTGCCATTGATTATCTCTACTGATAATATTGCTTCCAGATGTACGTTTAAATGCAAGAGAGATTAGTTTACTTTAATGCGGTTACATTAATAAGCTATCCTGGTTTATAACAAAGTGGTTACACTTTTATTTACACCTCAAATACGAGGATTTTGACTACTTTTTTTATGTGACACAACGTTATATTTATCACAACAAAAAATATAATTTAATAAAAGATGTTCCGCGTAAATTCTCTGAAAATTTTGATTTTTAAATAATAATCATAATGAAATTGTCTATATATTTGGATTTATCGTTTTATATTTATGTAGAACATTAAAATTGTGACAAACATTCAGTTTTTCCAAAGCCTCATAGTTATAATGATAACATATCAATGAAAAGGTGCTAACTGACATAGAAACGCTGTGCCTTGTTCCAACGTCTTCCTATCATTGTGTACAGACTTACGAATATTCAAATATTTTTATTACAATTAACACTTTCGAAAGTATTACGGTTGTACGCTTTAAATCGGACGATAATAATACAATAATAATAGTTTTTAAGGATATTACGAATTTGTTAATAGCTCATTTATTAATGATTACATTTTAATGTAGTTTGTCGTCGCGGCGGCTTTTTGTTTATTAACTTAATTTTACAATGGACCAGTGACTTACATGATTGTAAATTTTCTATGTACCTTAATGTTTTAGTTAAATTGTTTGCTTGGGTGCGTGATTGTTTATTTAGGTCCCACTTTGCATTATTTTCTGTCCCATTCATATAATTTCATAGAACTCTTTGAAATATAAGAGTATTATGCACATTTTCTTTTATAAAACGAAAATTAATGAGGTTTAATTTAACCATGATTTCATTTATAATATCAGTTATTTTTGGAGGAATTTAATTATCTGTTTTGTCTACGTTATCAGCAAAGATGTACCTCTTTCCAAAAATTTTGCCACCGTTTTAATCTGTATCATCATTTAAAATCATCTGGCATTATAGATAAGCGCATTAACCGACAACTGTTAAAAAAAAACAAATATTTCAGCCAATAACAATAGGTTATCGTGCGCGGGAAAAATCTGCACTGCTATTGGTCAATAGATTACGCTGTGTTCAATATAGGTTAATTATTGTCATTTTACAAATTTATTTGCCTGTATTGTTAAAAGTATTGTATTTTTCGATATATTTATAATATTCTACACGTCACTACAGTAACATAAATGTGTACACTGTGTTATGATCTAAGAATGAAAAATAACGAAATACAGACATGACCCGAATGTTCGAAGAGCATGTCTTGGGTTCAATTTCTTCTTGTCAAATTGTAAAGTCTCGTCATACAGAGTAAATATTTTTGTTATTTGATACCTTCATAACATTTCAACAAGCGTTGAATATATTTTACTGACCTTACATTTTCTTTTGGTCATGTGTAAGAATTCGTATTTTATGATTTAAAAAAATTAGGTTTTTATGTATAACTATGGTGAATAACAGATTATATTCAGGAAGCATCCATCGACAATAACTTCTATAAATATACAGATCACTCAAATAACTTTTTATCATTACAAAATATATTAGTTTCTATGATAAATATTCCGATTTTCGTAAAACTTTGTTATATATTTTGACATATACAAATAAATCCAAAAATATGTGGTTAATATTTCCTCATTAGTTTCACTTTTTAATTATATTATCCGTTTTTTTATGGAACATTATATTATAGCACAACATTTACTTCAAATGGAAACTATAGATTTCCAGTTAATTAAATTTATTTTCAATTTAAAATCACTTTTCTTCCAATTTTATATTATTAATAGACTACAAGGAAGAAACTTTTTGTAGTAAACACTAAAAGCATGTTGTGTCTGTTGATATTGTATTCCATAAAACAAGCAGAAATACTTTTCGAATAATTTTCCTTATTTAATTAATTAGATTCAATAATCGAGTCGTTTATTCGATTCGGATTGTTATATTAATAAAATGTACACTTTCATTGCATGAAAGTATCTCGTGAGCTTGTTGGCTTTGTGAATTTATCATTGTCTATAACAAGGTTTAGTCACTTGTTAATTTCCTTAAAAAACAATAAGTACTTAGTTTAGTTAAGCTTTTTTTAGATATAATTTCGGATCGACTTGAATCCGACTTTAAGTATTTATGTGGAAGAGAATAAAACAGTGATTTATTCAATACTTTTGTTTCTTTTCATACCTTACAAAACTAAGACAATCTTCTTACAAAGATCATAGAATTGACATCCAGATGTCGGTCAAGGCTTGCTTCAACGCACCCCGGAAGAAGAAGAAATTCTTCCAACCGGGAGTGTGGGACTCGCTGAAACCAGAATACCCACTAAAACCCAGCGCATCCCTCGTGATCCTTGATGAGATCACTAGAGGGTCCCATTTCGCATTCCACTTTAGTGTCCTGGATGATGCCGACTATAACAGTTTACTGAGAGGAATAGTGGAGCGCATACTTGCGCCTATTGCCACCCAGCCTCCTTCGACGGAGAGGACGGGCATCAGCAGCATCCTCCCTTTGCCTCTCGTGAGCCTCCTTTAGCGAGATGATGGTCTCGTAAAAGAGGGCAACCGCCCTCCATCCTAGGCTTTAATGATGGTAACTGTCGCAAGAAAAAAGATATTATTTGAGGATGTGGCTTTATAAAATTTCAAATTCTTAGTTGATAGCATTTGTCATTGCATTAATTGTTAATACCAATTATAGGGAAGGGGGAGGGGGGTTACCCACAGCTTAATTTATAATAATAATTTTATTTATTTGGTCATAAAAAGAAAGATACATAATTAAACTACCCTGGACCCCTACACTAGGTAAGCCCATGTCTTAGAGGTCAGTCTTCCCAATTTTACAATATAACACGCCTAATACATATTGAAGAGAAAATTAAAATTGAATACTTAATTTTACGTACGTGTGTGCGAGTATGTATGTGTGTTTCAGGAATCCGCACCCGTTTACGTCCTAATGTATGGTTATTACCATTTTTCGGGTAAAGCTGAAAGTAAGCGAGTTATTGCGTATGCAAAATATGGGTAATCCCTTAAATCCAATAAGGTGAATGACGCAACAGGGTACGGATCCCGAAAAGCGAAATTAAAGCTGTTGGTAAGGTCCCATCGTCTAATAATTTATCTTTTCCCGATTCCTGAAGATAAGTTGCCACTAACAATTAATACTATTCGGTTGAATTAAAGCAAATTTTATCACTATACTGTCGCTGACGCGTTTATTCAAAATTTATCTAGATTAAACAGAGAAGCAGATTTTAAAAACCAGCTTCTTGAAAGCAAACATCAAAAACAACAAAGCAACAATGAAATTATTTCTCACTTTATTTACTTTGAGAAATATTAAAATATCGTAAATAGTATGACGATTTGATCAATTAATCTGGGATTTGACTGTTGTAATTTAAATCATACGCAGCAATAAAGATTTGCTATTTATTTTTACAAGGCGGACGATATTTATAAAGAAATTAAACTCATTACATTACTGTTTACATTTATTATAAAAGATAATAAATAATGGAAATGTATATACAAAGTTTAAGGTACTATTATATTAGGCATGTCATGGATGAGACAGACTAAACGATAAAAATAAACATTTTAATACAAAATCTCCTTAATATTTGTGTCACTTAAATATGGTTGTAGTATTCATTCTTAATCGGCTGGACGCCTTATATTTTGTTTGGAGAGATGTCTAAATTCTTCAACTTTGCCTTCTAAAATCAGAAAGGTACAATATATTTCTCTATAATAGCCTATACGAAGTAATTCAGTGACTAGTATTATTTTATTCTTGTTCATTTTTCTCGCGCACTAATTCAAAATTCCTTTCCTGATGATGGCGGTGTTTGACACGATATTCCATCACCTCGATGGTGGTGTACCCCGAGAATCCCAAGATCAGGAACCCTAGCAAGATGTACAATCTGAAATTTTGAAAATAAAAATGTTAAAATGATCCATGGTTGTTATACGTTAATAAAGAAGAAATCATAACAGTCTTGTGATTAAACAAATGCTGTTGTGATTAATATATGAAAAGAACGTTTATAAAAGATTTCCAACGATTAAAGGAATAAAACTGTTGGAAAACAACATTTAGAATTTTAATATAAACAGTTTATATATAATACAATACACAGTAATAAGAAATATTTAATATTATCATTGTTTAAACTGAGAAAAGCTTAGGTTATTTAAATTTTATGCATATTAATATGATAATGTAAAGAAATGTTATTTATTAATAAAGTCCTGTATTGATTAGGTTTTAAGTTATACGCTCACGGTCAACGGCATATGTCTATCGCACACAATAAACAGTGAGCTATAAGAAGTTATATCTTCAACAATAAAACACTGATAGATTCTTTGGAGGCACATAAACAGAAATCTTTTAATATAATACACTACCTTCTATATAAAACAAAAATTTACAATAATTAGTAGCATACTTTATTCATCAGATAAGCTCTTGTGTTAATTAAAGAATTATCCATTAAACATTACCTAGTTCTAACACAAAGGTACGGTGCAGATGCGTAGGACAAGACGCTACCAGTAGACTCCCATAGCCTAAAATTGGAATAAGCTGCCTCCTCATCTCCAGGAAACAGGATCCCGGACAGAGCTAAAATTAAAATATGCCAATTGTAATAACATACACGCAATAGCATACCCGTATTATAATATGAACACATTATTGAAACACTTAACGGTGTTATTTAAAAACCTCTTGACGTAATCTCGTAAATTCATTATAAAAAAAGCTAACTACCAGCTCATTGCAGAGAGGATTTTTAGAGGATAGAACCACTACGCTGCCCAATGAATTAACAAGCTACACATATCCCAGAATTACTCCCCGACTACGCAGGTTTCAGGATGACTTTCTTAACCAAAAAGCATAATGATGGATTGGAAAGAATAATCAAGCCCGTAAATTTTCTTCTTATATAAAGAAAGTCAACGATGCCTTCTTTTCGGCTGGGAAATGCCTTTACGCACCCCTGCGATGAGAACATTGAGTATGGGATTCACTAGCTTGGCCAGAATACGCACTATGAATCAGTGACACCCACATCAATCTGAATTATAGATGTCAGAGGCTCCCTTAAGCATTCGCTCTGACACACCAGAATGAAAAAAGGTTATTGAAACAGGCCTTGAATCAATGGTCTCTGTTAGATCGGGAACTCACACTATATACTAGCAAGACCGTCTTTATATAAAATTGGTATCTTATGATCTGAAATTTAACATTTTTGTTATAATAGGGTCAGTAAGTTGGGCACAGCCCTCATTGGAGGGACGGTTTTTAGAGCAGAGCCCCAACACACTGCTCCACTGCTGGTTGTCAGACATAGAGCATAAGTATATGCACTAGCACAAGTGAGGTAACACGACCAGAGAGTTATCAGGCACAGGACCGGCAGTTTGCTCTCCGAGCCAGAGGGGTGGAGCACACTGACAACTTCCCAACTTTAGACAAATACTGAGAATTTCTCAACAGAAAACTTATTAAATTAGTCTGACCCTGGACTGGAGCCCAGTATCTCATAACTCTACCCGAACAAGCTGACCACAAAACCAATGAGGCAGGCATAATTGTTATACTATGATAATTGTAAATCGTACCGTTAACTTGTACGAGCCACACAGCGTCTGCAGTGCCCCATATGGCCGCCAAGATGAAAAACACGTACCACTGCTCCGGATCCGGTCGCCAAAGACTCAAGGCCGCCAGTAAACACAAATTCAATAGCTAAAATAATAAAAAATATTAACAGACTAAATAAGGTTTTGAAATTAAAAATCAGTCACTTAATTTTATAGCTATGACGCAAAGGAATTATAAAGGCTTATTTAATTTATATTAATACTTAGCTTGTCAGCATTATTTAATTATGAATTTATAGTAATCGTAAATCGTAAAAAGTAGTAAATTTCTTTATTTTTTCTTTTAATTTACTATTCAATACGATGTATTTAAAAAGAATAGAGATCGGGCATATAAGTCACTAAAAACTTTCATTTCAGTAATCGAGAAATTAAAAAACCAAATATTTGTATATATTTCAATACTATTGATAATCGTTGCAATCCTCATTGCTTTATCCTTTTTTACTACTTTAAAATTAATAAATTGAATAATTTGATTTCTCTAAAAATGATATATGCGAAATTTAGCGACCTCTAGTCACAAATTCAGTTTTACTCAATAAATACATCTACATTTTATAAAACTACAGTTCCAATTTTTGGGGAAGCAAATAATTAACTTGAAATTTATGTTTATAATCTGTGATACTGATTATAATAATATAAAAAGATAAACGTCAAACACAGCTGACGAGAACAAATTTATAGGTTATATTAGGAATTCACAACTATGCAAACATTTTAAAATTAATAAATAAAGTTATCATATATTTATAAATAAAAAAAATATGTTGGTCCTTATAATTAATAATGAGTTTTGACGTATGCCTCTTTCAATTCTACCAACGGAGTAAGAATTTATTTTCGTAAAATTAAATGTGTACACATTTTAGATTCCACAAGATACACTCACACACATAGTATACCAATTGGTCTACCAATCAAGTTACTCAACAACATGGTACTGTTTTTTCCCTTTTCTTTAACTTGCCTGTTATTTTTAGTTCAAATGACACGAAAATACGAAGAGATAATGTAACGACCCGCGTCTAACTGAAAACTCCTAATCATCTAAAAATAAGGATTTTGAAATTCAAAGAGATCCCATTACAGAAGAATCACATATCATACTTACTAATGCTGTAACCATAACTGGATAGCGACCAGTCACTTTAACGACAGCACCCGCTATTGGGGCAGCGAGCGCATTGAACACGCCGAAGCATATCATCACAAAGCCGATATTGCTTATTCCGTATGCACAGCCGACAAATGCCTGTAAAATACAATATGTTATATACACTGCCCGAAGAACAAAGTCTTCGAACATTGCGTGTTGCCAGTGATGACCTAGGGTTCGGAGGCGTGGTCGCTGACTATGGGCCACACGCGGAAGCTCAGAGTCACTCAGTGTGCGATTCAGAGGTCTATGCTCGGAGTTTCTCTACGTGATCGAATCAGAAATGAAGAGATCGACGTTGGAGGCTGAAGGTGCTGGAGTGGCGAACCCGCAAAAGGTGGACCGACGACATAAAGAGGGTCGCCGGTAGCCGCTGGAGCCAGGCGGCGCAAGATCGGGCTTTGTGAACAAACACAAAATTTTATGCTAGAGCCCAACAACAGCAAGCCAACAAGTAACAATAATGCCTTGTAATTGAATTCATTCTACTAGAGCTGTAACATCCGTTCATTACATCGTTGGTCTGGATTTCCTACGTTATCTAAAGGGACATGGAGCCTAAGGGTTAGAGACTGGAGAAGATCGTACCAGAGCGCAAATTTTTTGCATGGCGGCACGTTTCCTCCACCAGACCAAACTTCGACAAATTAAAAAAATACAATTTCCTAAATTTACCTTTCCGGAAATCAAACCTTCTTCTATTAAATAATCGAGTGCTCACACTAAAGCGCCAGTGAGGCCGTTGAAAATCAAATATTTCGTACTACTTTCTTTAAGTAAGTAAAAAGTAAGTAGCAGCCCTTTAACGTCCCACTACTGGGCACAGGCCTCAGGTTTTTACTTATATATAACTAGCTGGAAGAGTGTTTTTGGATAGCAATTTTAATAATTCAGTGTAATTATTTTACAAATGACACACATACGTAATAATACTTTAATGAGCTCTTTGCAGTGTTTAGTAGTTTTAGCGTGATAGCACGACAGACAGACATACACAGTTAATTTCACATATATAATATTAATAACTTTTGTAATTTTAACCTGAGGGTAATACTTTTACAATCTTCCAAGTCATATTTATTTATATCGAATCAACAGCATATAAAGTAACATATAAGCTTCTACCTCTAAATGGGACGAAAGTTTCATCTTTATCAAGTTTTTTTCGTATTAAAGAGTAGTAGATATTGTTATTCAAGCTCTAGACTATTTAAATCAGTTCAGTAGTTTTGCGTGAGAGACAAAGTTACTTTCGCATCTATATTATTTCAATCGATTTTTTTCAAAGACAATAAATACACAGATAAATGGATAATTTAAGATAAATATAACAAAATTCATGTCAAAAATTACAAAATTGACATCTCGATTCTATATCGAAGTTCTCAAATTCAATTCTTATTAAGCAATCTAAGTTTTTATAAAGAAAACTGTTGTCCGCCCAGAATTCAATTTACTTGGGAAACCACTAAGCTATTGGGGTCATTTATTGTATTATAATGATCTAGTTGATAAACCAAAAAAACATATAACTCATTTTTTGTCGCGAGTTTTAGTTCCTTGTTTTTTCGTGTATGACACAACGCGTTATTGTTTTTTATTAATTATAATATCAAAAGCCTCCATTCGTTATCTCAATCAGTCGATGTAGTGAAAGGTTGTCATAGCAAGCACACCAACGTGGCCTCGAACCTGCACTCTTACTAACCGCACTCATTATAAACATGTTTTGTTTACGTGAAAATATTTCGCTGAACATGTTTATTTGTCATTACGAAAAATGCAGTTTAATGTACCTAACCTTGTATGTAGTGACGTTTAAGAATGTGAGGATATTTCAAAGACTTTTTTGTGCGTTTGTACGCATATTTTAACGCAATGTTATAAACTGTTGACCTTGTAAGACGTTTAATGCAAAAATGTAAATATAATTACATACCCTCAAGTTATATACATCATTTTAAGACTTAGGTTTATTGTTTTGGTACTACATTTTACATATATATACCTGCAAATTTTATTTTTACATATATTTTACACAATTAAGGTATTTGCAATTGCAGCATACATATAAGTGTATAAGTCATTAACACTTTATTAAGTAACACTTTATTTTTCAACGATCAGCGCCTATAGACAATATAACATTCTAAATACGCTAATGCCAGTAGAACGCTTAAAAATGTATGAGAGTGACGTATCATATCGATATGTCACGTGATCACATGAACAAATTGTAGTGTTCTTTTCTAGTCGTTCGACGTAGCGTTATCTATCACCTAGACTAGGGGGGAATATCTATATTACATTACGTGTTACATCTATGTTACATGTTACACTCTTAAACGTGTAAATCATTGGTTTTCATAAAAATTTCATCCCCTGTTTCAACCACTTCAGGGTTAATTTCGACGGCAAACGAAATATAATCGAAATAATTCTTGAGTGTGGTAATGACTGTTTTACTGGTTTAGGTATGAAAAAAATAGAGTTATTGTCGCGTTTATAAATTTAAATTAATTTAAACTAAAATACTATAAATACCTGTGTAAAATCAGCTGCCATGAATGCTTGTTCAGCGCCAATATATCCGATGACAGGTAGAAGCAATAATTGGTATTTATGCCGAAGTTGTCTCAACGTCACAGCCAACAACCGAAGCCCCGATTTACCGTGGGCCATTGGCTGTCGACCTGAATTATACCTAAAATTTTAATTTATAAAATTAATTAAATTGTTCTGGTGAAATATAATAAATCAAGTTTGTTGTTGACTCTTCTTAGACTTAGATTGCGATCTTTAATATCATCATAAGTCGTATATTGAAATATATTGAAAACCTATATTTGACGATTCAAAAATGCTGTAAAATCCTAATTGAATAAAGAAGTTTGACCTGCTCCTACATACATACATACATAGCATCACGCCTCATTCCCATAGGGGTAGGCAGAGACAACATCCTTCCACTTGCCACGATCCTTGCATATCTCCTTCGCTTCTTTCAATCTCATTAAACCTTTCATACAAGTTCGTCGGTTTAGAGTACTCTTGACCTGGCCGTTATTTAAAATGTCCTGGATTTGGTCCAGGAACGTTCGCCTTGGTCTTCCCCTTCCAACTTTCGCATTCACTCTTGACTCATAAATCCTTTTTGTCAGTCTCCTTTCATTCATTCTCTCTACATGCCCAAACCATCTAAGCATACCTTTCTCAATTTTAGTCACTACGTCTTCTTTTATACCACAACGTTCTCTTATCACACTATTTCTTACTCTGTCACTCAGTTTTAATCCACTCATGCTTCTCAACGCTCTCATCTCTACCGCATTTATTTTACTTTTGTGATTCTTCTGCCATACCCAACTTTCACTACCATACATAAGTGTTGGCACCAACACTCCAGCATGCACTGCCAGTCTAGCCCTTTGAGACACCATCTGGCTATTCATAAAAGCATGCAGAGCACCATTTACCATATTCCCTGCATTCACTCTCCTTTCGATATCACTTTCACATGTTCCATCTTTTGTAAATTTAGATCCCAAGTATACAAATTCTTTCACCTCTTCCACTTGTTCCCCATCTATCAAAATATTGCCATTCATCATAGATTCATCTCGTTCAAAAAGCATAACTTTCGTTTTGTTTACATTCACTTTCATTCCTTTCCCTTTCAAAGCTTCATTCATAATATTTAGCATCTCCTGAAGCTCGTTAGCGGATGACGCAAGTATTACTTGATCATCAGCGTAGAGTAAACATTTGATGAGTAATTCATTCATTCTTAACCCATACATACTTTCTTTTAAATCTGTCAAACATTTATCCATGAATAGGTTGAACAGCCATGGTGACGCAACACATCCCTGTCGAACACCTCTTTCGACAGGAAACCACTCCGTGTACGCTCCGTTTATTCTGACACAGGCACTAGAACCCTCATAGAGAGACTTCAATGCTTGGATCAGACAACCGCTCACCCCATACGTAGATAACGTTGACCACAGCTCATTCCTCACCACTCGATCATAGGCCTTTTCTAAATCTACGAACGCGCAATAAACTTTTTGGTGTTTAGCCAAACATTTTTCAGTTATGCACCGTAAAGAAAAGACCTGATCCGTACATCCCATTCCTCTTCTAAATCCCGCTTGCACGTCCCATATTTTCCCATCAGTTTCATTAATCACCCTTTCAATTAATATCTTTGCATACAATTTGCCGACGACACTAAGAAGGCTGATACCGCGGTAATTTTTGCACTCCTGCTGTGACCCTTTTCCTTTATATAGAGGGACAATTACGGCCTTGCTCCAATCTCTTGGGACTTGACCTTTCTCCCAGCATATATTGAAAAGGCAGTACAGCTGAGCTACCACAATCCCGCGGCCAGCCTTCAGCATCTCGACTGACACTCTGTCATACCCAGCAGCCTTACCTGATTTCATACCTTTTATCGCTTTCATGATGTCATCCATACTAATCTCGCTATCACTTGTCTTACATTCATTGCTATCCGCAGAGGCCATATTTACCTCTGCTTCATTTCTTTCAAACAAACTTTCAAAATGATCCTTCCATCTCTTCAATATCCATTCTTCTCCTTTTATTAAACTTCCATCTAAACTTCTGATTTTACAAAGCTCCGAGGAAGTAGATCTCCCTCGGGCAAATTGTATTGATTTCCAGAAAAACTTTTTGTTTGACTGAAAATCATCAGAAAGTCTCCTATCATACATATCACTGTATTCTTCTTTTTTCTTTCTTACAGCTTCTTTCACGATTACTTTCACCCTTTTGTATTCCATTCTTGCCTTTTTTACGTCATCATTCGTTGCCTTTTGCATTCGTTGGTTCGCTTTTGTAGCCAACCAATCGGACCAAGCTTTCTTCTTTTCACACACAGCTGCTTGAACATTTTTGTCCATCCACAAATTCTTCTCTTTCTTACCTTTCCTCCTTTTAGACACGCCACATACATCAATAGCAGCACCAACCACTCCATCTTTAAATTTATTCCATAAACTTTCAATCTCATTTCCTTCGTCTTCACTCTTGAATCGCCCACTCAAATTTTTCAGATATTCTTCTCTAACATCCTCTTCTTGCAATCTCTCCACTTTTATTCGTTCAAGAATGCTCGAGGTTTCCTTCTTTCTATGGCGCCACCGATTAAAAAGACCACCGATTCGGGCAACGACCAGGTAGTGGTCAGTATCGATGTCGACCCCGCGGTATACTCGAGCATCTAGAACTTTCTTCTTCAGTTTTTCGTCCACAATTACAAAATCAATCATACTTCTAGCATTCCCTTCTTCCCTTGTATACACATGAATCCCCTTGTGCTCAAACATAGTGTTTGCCACAAAAAGACTATGTTCCACACATATTCCAAGCAAACTTCGTCCATTTTCATTCACCCGTTTGTCACCAAACATACCAAGAGTCCTTTCATATCCATCACGTTTCACACCTACCCATCCATTAAAATCTCCTAACATAATTATTCGCTCATTCGGTTCACATTCATTCAACGTATCACTCACACTTTCCCAATACTCATCTATTTCTTTTTGGGCTTTATTGGACTTTCTGGTGCCCAGATCCGTCGGAGCATAAGCACCCAAGACAAAGATCCGAGTAAGTCCAACTTTTAGCCTGATCCAGATGAGTCTAGGACTCACGTATTTCACTTCTTTCACACAATCATCCATTCTTTCGGAAAGTATGATACCAACTCCCTGACAGCCTCTTTTATCACTGCTTACACCAGACCAGTAAGCTGTGTAAGGACTATGTTTCGTGGTATCACCTGCTCCTAACGATCTATAATGCGCTTTGCAAATAAATTGTTTAAACTTGTTTAATTTGTAAATTTAGTAACGTAAAGACACAAGCGATATATCGAAGGCCCCTGAACATAGTCAGGTATAAGATACTAATTATTAAGACAATATATCAAAGATAAATCTATTCTTACACCGTTTTATTGTACTAACTTGTATAAAAACCTCTAATCAGATAGAGTTTTAAGCATTATGGTTTAAATAGCTATATGATTACAAAAACCTATGGTAATAAACGGGATGATATCACCATCAAATTTAAACGTAAAAATATCTAAACGTAGGGTTATTGATACATTTATTTTCACACATACATACATAGCATCACGCCTCATTCTCATAGGGGTAGGCAGAGACCATATCCTTCCACTTGCCACGACCCTTGCATATCTCCTTCGCTTCTCATTCTCATTAAACCTTTCACACTAGTTCGTTGGTCGAGAGTACTCTTGATCTGGCCCTTATTTAAAATGAATTGAATTTGTTCTAGAAAAGTTCGACTTGGTCTTCCTGTTCCAACTTTTCCATTCACCCTTGATTCATAAATCCATTTTATCAGTCTCCTTTCATTCATTCTCTCTACATGTCCAAACCGTCTAAGCATGCCTTTGTCAACTTTAGTTACTACATTTTCTTTTATACCACATCGTTCTCTTATTACACTATTTCTTACTTTGTCACTTAACTTTCAACTGACTCATACTTCTCAACGCTCTCATCTCTACCGCATTTTTTTACTTTTGTGCTTGTTCTGACATACCTAACTTTTACTACCATACATAAGTATTGGCACCAACACTCCTGCATGCACAGGCAGTCTGGCCTTTTGAGACACCATCTGGCTATTCATAAAGGCGTGCAGAGCACCATTTACCATATTCCCTGCTTTCACTCTCCTTTCAATATCACTTTCACATGTTCCATCTTTTGTAAATTTAGATCCCAAGTATACAAGTTCTTTCACCTCTTTCACTTGTTCCCCATCTCACAAAATATTACCATTCATCATAGATTCATCTTTTTTTTAAATTATTTTAATCATGAAAATGAATTCCATCAACCATGAATTTTTACATATAAAGAAAGAAATGTTTAAAGAATATGGGAGAGCTTTCAATAGTTGGTGTACATTTTTTCTCAAACACGATGATTAACAAAATAATAGATAGAAAAAGTATTGATTAAATATTTTTACAAATTTAATAACATCTAGTGTCATCCAATACTAGTTAAAAAAAAACTATTCTGTTCGAACTTGAGTAATTGAACTAAAACTATGAATAAAAAACAAATTAAAGTATAACTTATGCAAAGTTCTAAGTCGCACCTAATTCATTTAATTGAAAATAATCATCAAAATCCCATGAGTAGTTTCAAAATTCATCACAGTCAAACACTACAACAGGGATATATATAAAGACCAATATAGTCAGAACCCAGTCAGTAACTGTAGCTCATAAAGTTGTCTCGAACAGGAAAGTTCTTGTGTGACTTCTGTGTTTGGAGTAAGAAAAAATTAAAACACCTTATGTCCACAGACTTTGGCAATCACTCAACATCTTGTAAACCGTAGGCTCGTTATTCGTTATGGCTTATTTCAATATAATAAAATGCAAAAACCCTGAATCTCCAACCTGCTCAACGAATCCACACCAACAGCAACAAGGATACTTGCTGAAGCCATACACGCGAGGTAAACACCTGCGATTACTTGTATTTTAAGAGGGGATGGATGCTCCAAATTGGTATTTTCCTATAATTTACATAACACACATTTAATTATTGATAGATTAACTTCATATTTAAATAATACAAGATTGCAATAAAAACACAGGTTTCATTTTGGGGTCAGTCACCTTTTTCCGTGGACAAAAGTAATTTTCTAGTTTCAGTAAATTATTTCTTAATGAAATATGAAAACATATTGCTATATTTCTGATATTAATTGATATTTTATTGAATTGTCTATAATATATACAGCTTCAAAGGCATCATTTGTCGTTATGTTAATGAGGGAAAGCTGGTGTATGAAACATGTGTTGATTATTTGTATTATCATTATTATATAGAGTAAGTAAATATTGTAGAGAAAATCATTGTGAGCATCGAAATACATTGTTAAGTAATTGGTCTTAAATCATTGCAAATTAGGAAATGACAAAATTTCCTTTGAAGCCTTTATTGTCGCTGGAAAATGCTTTAAAGCACGCTGGGGGACTCACTGAAACCAGAATACCCACTAAAACCTAGCCGAACCCTCTTACTTCATTTGTAAATTGATGCTTTTATTTTACAAGAACACAACTTTATTATATCGTAAAAAGATAATTATGTAAGCCTGGGCCTGTAGAAAAGGTGATATTCTAAGTACGCTACGCCAATAGTACGCTTAAAAATATATGGGAATGACGTTTCATATCGATATGTCACGTGATCAAATGAACAAATTGTAGTGTTCTAGACATTCGACGCCTTATCGCTCTTACAATATCATCTTGACTAGAAGGCCTAGTTTTAATAGGAAAGGTGTCAAAGTTTCTTTAAGAAATAAGTACTTACATGTGCATCGCTGCTACTGCAAAAGTTAACACCGCAAGTGCCACCGTAGTCTGGTGTTGTTATAGAAATATTGCTAATGAGTGCCGCTGCTTTTGGTCCTAAGGTATCATTTAAAAAACTGGTCGATTCTCCAAGTGATGACGATAAAACTGCAAACATATTACAGGCTGTTATATGAGGTTTTGAGGTATTGAGGTTTAAGAAATAGCGTTTATCTTTACACGCTGTTACTTCTCTAATCTTTATAACTAGTACTTAGTATGTTCAGCTACTGATATGAGGTCCTGAGTTCGTGTTCCGGGTCCAGCAAAATCAATATCGTTACTGAGTTTTCTATTGAGATTTTTTTAATTTTCCCAGTTTTTATGGTGGTGTGCTCCACCCCCGTTCTTTAGCGAGCACATCAAGCCGTCGATCCTACGCCTGATCTCTCTCCGGTCGTGTCGGATTGCCGTCACATATTACTAAGAGAGTGAAGGTTCAGAGAGTGCACTTATGTACTATGCTTGCCAACCCGCAGTGAAGCAGCGTGATGGATCTATGCTCTCAAAACCTTTTTTTGCTCAGCAATGGGACGTTTATCGGATGCTAATTACTTACTTTAATCTTTTTAACATTAAGCTTATTGTGAACTCGCAGTGAAAACCCCGCCATAATCTAATCGTCTCAAAACTTCGGGAGAACAACATGTACAATGCCCCCCTTAGTCACGATGACATTTAAAATACAATAACGCTACGTCGAAGGATTAGAACGATACAATTTGTTCATGTGATATGGTACGTCACTCCCATACATTTTTTAAGCGTTCTACTGGCGTTAGCGTATTTAGAATGTCATCTTGTCTCTAGAACCAGTATAGATGTGGAACCCGGAGCAAGAGTACTTAAACATATAAATATTACAATTAATCTTCATTGTTAAATACAACATCTTCGTTATAATTTTAGGTGGTCAAGCGTAGCTGTAATTAGACACTAATAGCTACTTGAGCTGGACTGGTGTAACCAGGAAAATACCATATGCTACCAGGATCAAATAGAGAACGAAATACAATACACAAAATATCTTATCCGACACCGGCAATTTTCCTTAAACTTACTTGCTGAAGATACAAGATTTCCCCATATTTGCGCCATCTGATAAAACATGAAGAAGAGTCCAAAGAATCGCACCACCAATACTTCAACGGGCACTCCTGATAATTTTGCATAAGGTTCTGCAACCTGTAAACATAAAAAAATATTTATTACGCATAATAATATTAAATTACAAAATTATTGAAAATTTCCCTTCGTATGCTTACAGAAATTTGTTTACATTTTTGTCGTATGATGTTAAGCTTAATAGCTTTCAATGCTGGCTATTGGTCTCGTTTGATGCTTGCGTTGCGGTGCTTATTTCCAAGATAAAGCTGAAACCTGCCTTATGTCGTTATTAGCGTTAATCTCTAAAATAACTGGGTAGATTTTCATCGTACTTCCAATGGCAAATAACATGATGATAGAGAATAAGACTGGCAATTTTTAAATCTTAAATATCACATATATAAGAAGCATTATAATGAACCCGGACAGGACTTAGCCTGATTTGCTAAATGTATATAAATGACTATATCAAAAATATACCATCAGGATGATTTGTCTTTTTTAAAAGCTTAAAATTCAGATCGAATTCAGTAAATCTGACATCCGTATTGATATAAACCTATGTCACGTAAAGGTAATAATGATTTCATCCTTTATTTTTAGAATAAGGACCTAACGTCAAACATTATATAGTTTTTTAGTGCGGATTTGCGATTGATTTGCATGTATAATGTATGTACATAGTGTTAATTCGTTTGCCCACTGTACTAGTTATTTAAAATGATAAAATATGTAAAATGCTTTATGGATTATTCCGATCATGACTGATCAATTTACGCTTATTTTTTATGGTATACGAAGTGACCTGCATAAAAAATCTAAGTTAGGAAATATAGGTTTTTAATAGAATCAAATATGTATTTAAATCGTATGGTATCATATAAGCAGTAAGTTTAACTTATTGTTTATTAAAGGTTGAATGTTAAGCAAAGTAATTCAAAATTGTTCTGGAACTTAAAGCTGCCTTAAAAGCTTACAACTCCGAACGGGAATGAAACTAGTCGAGCTTCGTCAGCTTGATACAAAGGAAACCTATATTGAATTGTTTACAAAGAAAGTCGAGATATTTCGTTTGACTATATTGTATTATATTTAATGTAAGGAATTTATTATTATATGCAATGCAATTTTTTTGATTGCTGGGAGATGCTTTTACGCATGCTAAATGGCGTACCACACTCCCATGAAATACCACAGTCCCACACTCTGGGACGAAGCTCCATCCAGGAGTGTGGGACTCACTGTTCGACAAAATACCCACTAAAACCCAGTGGAACCCACTTTATCCGAGTGGTGGACGCCAGATGTTCGCTGACGCATTTGGCTCTGGCAGGCTGAATTACGCCAACCTCCCCTCCTCCAGTGAGAGGGAGGAGCGTCGACCCCTCTCTCCCGAATATACAAGTTAGAATGATTTGTATCTAGTTTCCAGAAAGTTCTTTGGAGATTGTAAGCAATATGCATACAGGTTAATTTAAATATTGGTTAAGCCGCCCACGTCTATTAATCAACATGATGCCTACTATTTTCCTGTTATTAGACGCACTTTTTAATGGTACTTACATTGATAGTTTTGCATATTATTACTTACTTATGTCACTTCGGTATTACTCGACCTGATAATACTTACACGCCTAAAATGTGATATTCACGTGAAAATTTCAGGGACCTTAGACAACATAATTTTCAAAGAATGCTAATGCTAGGAAAACATACACATATTTATTACATAAAAAACTTGGCATAAAAAGTAACAAATGTTATTACTATAATATCAGCGATCTAAAATTTCAATTTGGATTAAACCCGGACTACAGTTTGTTCAGCTGTAAGATTGATTAAGGAGTGGGGCTAGATTGATGACTCACTGCATTCTTGACGTGGACAAACTATAGATACTTTGGCAATAACAGACAGAAAAGTCTGTAACAAGGATTTTTTGTCTATAAGTATAGTGTCAACATTACAAACAGCGGTCTTGCTGGCGCAGTTCGAATTTTGTTAGCAGACTCCCGGGTTCGATCCCTGGTAGAGCGAATTTAGGAAATAGTATATTAAAATTTGAATTGGTGAGAGACTTCGGCTGCTACTGGTTACCACCCTATCAGCAAAGACGTACCGCCAAGCAAAGAGATTTCTTTTCCGGTACGATATTGTGTAGAAACCATAAGAGGTAAATTGCCTTTGACCAGGTAAGCGCACTTCAATCTTATCTATATAACCTGCCATTTGGTGTGAACATAATCAATCACTAACCAACCCGTAATAAAAAAGTAAAAAAGTGCGTGCTTACACATGTCAGAAGTGAAACTTCTTTGGCAAACCAATTTTTAAGCCTTGTTTATATTTATACAAATGTAAATCTCCCAGATTTCCGAGACTTCTTAACCTTCAAATGAATTAGCATAGACAATGCTACACATCTTCGTGACGCTAATCCGTAAAAATTTTACCCGAAAGAAGTTTGTCTTCAAAAACAGATATGTTTACTTTCTTTAAATGCATAGTTTGTTAGTAACTTACCACAGAAAGATAAGTACACTTGGCACACCAAAGAGGTCCACCACCAAAACCAACCATCATTCCAGCTGGTATCAACGTATGGAGATAAGGGTAGAACTGGGCAGCTATGAAGGGCATATACGCCAAGAATGACACAGCTATCGTCCACTTGCAACCCAACCATCTGCAATATTTATTATGTTTAACAAAACTAGACAATAATTGTTTCAGAAAACACGATAGATATGAAAAACTTCTTCAAGACGAAATTAACAATATGAAATACCAAAACTTTTTGTTCTATATTCATAACTTAGATATTTTATATAGCGGGTTTTAAATAAGACCAACTGCGTGAGTGCTGCCAGTGCTTACCTACGGATCGGAAACGTGGTCGCTGACTATGGGCCTTATTCGAAAGCTCAGAGTCACTCAGCGTGCGATGGAGAGGACTATGCTCGGAGTTTCTTTACGCGATCAAATCAGAAATGAGGAGACCGCCAACAAAGTGGACCTGCGATATAGGGAGGGTCGCCGGTAGCCGCTGGAGTCAGGCGGCGCAAGATCGAGCCTTGTGGGCATCATTTCGTGAGACCTATGTCCAGCAGTGGACGTCCATCGGTTGAAGCGACGAAATAAGACCAAGTCGTAAAATCTGTTCTTAGCTGACCTCTACTCGTCAAAAGGCATGTTCATACCAAATTTCAAGTCTCTACGCCTTATGTGATGAGTTAATAGTTAACACCCCCGCAACCCCCCTTGCG
>JACTOM010000044.1:1887444-1986146 GCA_015832385.1 Elymnias hypermnestra
GGCCAGGTCAAGAGTACTCTAAACCGACGAACTTGTATGAAAGGTTTAATGAGAATGAAAGAAGCGAAGGAGATATGCAAGGATCGTGGCAAGTGGAAGGATGTTGTCTCTGCCTACCCCTATGGGAATGAGGCGTGATGCTATGTATGTATGTATGTAATAAGTCTTAAAAATTAGTTTGCCAAAGAAGTTTCACTTCTGACATGTGTACTTTGTTCGCATGCACTTTTAATTTTTATTTTGATATTGGTAGAGTTTCAGCATCAACTATCTTATATAGAAGTTAGCCATAGACCTAAGAGATATTGTAGTTCAATTCAAATTCAAATAATATAGTGAGATTAGGAATATTTTTATTTTATATTTTATGAAAAGTATTTTGAATTATTAAATAACATGACAGTTCACTGTGTATACATATTAGGAAACTTGTTGTAGGTACATAAAAACATTGACTCTATTAATGAAAAGAGTGAATGTACATCATATAAGTAACGAAACCAAAACAAACTTGTTATAAATTCTAGTACGCAGCATAAAATAAACAACTCATTTAAGGGTAACTGTATACGCTTCTATAATAAACTCCCACGAGACGTTCTAGAGATTTCAATTAATAAATTCAAAGTCTTTTTTAAAACAAAGTTGATAGAAAAATCGTATTATAAGTTGCAAGAGTACTTAGACGATAGAAACGCTAGGGAGTGAACGAACTACTCTAATTTGAATTGAAATATATTAAACTAATATGATATTGTAATGATGATGGTAACAAAAAAAACAAAATACCCGACTGAGTTTATTGTGGGCTCTTCTCAGATCAGGGCACGAAGGAACCCTCGTAACTTTAGATTTTAAGGCGTTCTTGAATACCATCATCAGACGTACATTATTAGTGAGTGTGGAAAATAAAAAAAAATATTTGACGATTCAAAAGTGCTGTAATATGCCTACTTAAATAAAGATATTTTGATTTGATTTAAATGAGACGCAAATTACATGTTATTTGTAAATATTAACTACCTAAACTTCAAACGAGTTAGCATTTTTTTAGCTAACTATTAGCTTTCCCTAAATTTAGAAGCTTAAGTATTCAAAGAAGTAAGAAAAAAAAGTAAGTAGCAGCCCATTAACGTTCCACTCGTGGGCACAAGCATCCTCATTCATATGAGACAAGGTTTTTAGAGCATAGACCCACCACGCTGCTCCACTGCGGATTGGCAGTGGAGCAGCGTGGTGGACTCATCCGACGTGACGGTAATCCGACATGACCGGAGAGAAATCAGGCGCAGGACCGACGGCTTAACGTGCTCTCCGAGGCACGGGGGTGGATCACACCGCCAACTTCTCAACTTCAGGCAAATATTAGAAAACTCATTATCTATTTCGAATTGGCTCGACCCAGGACTTGAACTCAGGACCTCAGGCTGTAGTGGAACATTCTAACCACTAGACCAATGAGGCTTCCTTATATAGTGTATTTCAATTTAATGTGATTTTATACACCTTATTTAGGAGGTTGTTACTGTTTTAGGAGTGTGTGTTTAAAACCTTATTTGTTAATGAAATTTGAAAAGAACCTCAATTGCAGAGCTGCTTCTTTTCAATCATGATAAAGAAAATTTATCAAATTTTGTTTAGAAGCAACGACGTTCTAACGTCAAACAAAAATTGTGTTTTTTTTTTCATTGCTGATAGTATGTGATGATACAGTCTAAGATATAAGCGTGTTAATCTGGTAAGAGGCAATTTACCTCAAATGATTTCTACACAGCATCGTACCTGAACGCAAAATTCTTTGTTTGGCGATACATCTTTTACTGGATGGTAACAAGCAACGGCCGACGCCTCCCACCAGTCAAATATATCTATAAAAGTAACAAAACATCATCTCAGACTGTATCATTACGTACCAGCAGATGCAAATATAGCTAAGCAGTGATTTAGCAACAATAAAAGAAGTCATTTCACTGTCATAGACCAATGGAATGACAAATCAGATACAATCAGACAGAGCTTGCTGTACTTAACGTGCTGAACTTAGCATTGACCTACAATTTAACCTTTAACAATATACACGAATCGAACTATTTTATGACTTACTAACTTTCATATATTTATTGAATAGCTACAGTACAATACGAGTGTTAATTTTGCTAACAAATCTCGCTGGCTCAATACAAGTTTCAAAATAAAAAGACGTTGCCTAGGTCTGCATTAAAGGAGGCACAAAAAGCGCTTTTGAATCCTTAGTAGTCTGTCTGTTGGTAATACATATCCTAATAGATCAGATAGGTAATTCCCCCGAAAAGGAACCAGCAAGAAACTCAACGGTTACCCCTTTAAATATAGCTTTTATATGTACAATGGTACTGCCTCATTGGTCTAGTGGTTAGCATGTTCGACTACAGTCATGAGGTCCTGGGTTCAGGTCCCGGGTCGGGCAAATTCAAAAATCAAATCAATATTGAGTTTTCTATTAAGATTTTCTCAATATTTGCCCGAAGTTGGGAAGTTGGTGGTGTGATCCACCCCCGTGCCTCGGAGAGCACGTTAAGCCGTCGGTCCTGCGCCTGATCTCTCTTGGGTCGTGTCGGATACCCGTCACATCGGACTATGAGAGTGAAGGAATAGAGAGTGCACTTGTGTACTATGCCTGAAAATCCGCAGTGGAGCAGCGTGGTGGGTCTATGCTCTAAAAACCCTCGCTGCCCGGAGTGAGGAGGCCTGTGCCCCAGCAGTGGGACGTTAATGGGCTGCTACTTACTTTTTACTTTACTTACTTATATGTTACAACGTTTACATTGTTACAGCTTTCATATGCAACTGGAATCAAGTCCAAACATTTTAATCGCTTAAATAACCTTTAACTTAATAATATGTCTTTCGTAATAGGATGTTTGTGACATATTTCTTAAAATAAAGTATCCTCGGGTATTTTATGAAAAATGCGTGTGCTTAGCCCGACAACAAATGATTTCTGAACCTTCTTGACCCCAGATTATGGCATTTATAATTTTGCTTTTATTTGTTGTACTAAAATTGTGTATTTCGCTCTTTTTGCTGTATGAGTGAATATTATTACGGATAGCTGTCAAAGACAATCAAGTGTACTAGCGTTATAACACAACCTTTATAGATGTCAATAAGACTGATATTTTATGGTCTCGCTTGTGTAATGATGACATGGTTCTGGATTAGATTTCCAGTGAGATAAATTTAGGTAATTTTATGTTTTAATTTCTCTAGATCTGGTCTGGTGGGAGGCTTTATCCGTGGATTGACTTTGGCGTGGTTACTACCCCTTCGTTTTTGTTAACGTCAGGGACTGTTACCAATTGAAACTGTATCATCAAATAAGATAATAATCAAGAGTTACATTGTCAGTAATATAATAGCGGTAATTGATTATAGATTTTATAATCACTTAATTTAAGTGAAATAACTAGTAAATCCTGATAAAATATATTATTCAAATAACTTCGACATTCAGGTGGAATTAAAATAATCGATGTGACTACAATTACAATACTAAGTCCTTGAATACATAAAATTACATTTACAGAAAAAATCCAAGGTTAAAGAATTATTAAAATATCATAAAATTGTAAAAAAAATCGAAGCTACAAAAAAATTGATTATAGAGTCAACAAACGATATAGATCATTCCGTATGTGTCCATAGTTAATTGACATGCCATTTATTTTTTTTACATATAAATGTTATCGCAAACGACTATCTTGACTAATTGAAGGAACTTTATATACAAGTTCTAGTGTTTATTATTTATAATTTAGTGCAAATTAGGTCTAGATATATCTATAAGATGAATTTGGACTTACTTTATCACCATGGCCGGTAGGAAGACATTGGACAGAATTAACGAGAAGTATATAGCTGCCAGGGTGAAGGTACCAGCTCCTGCATCAGTGTTAACAGAACTCTGAAGGTTTGCAGCTCCGTGGAAGGCAGTAAAGTGTACCATAAATGCGAATCCAAGTACAAAGATGTTGCGATTTATCCGCCATTTTTCGTTTGTACCGAACGTTACTGCGTTATTCGGCATCGTTTATAGATCTGAAATTAAATATTGTATATTGTTAAACATGATACAATTACTTTTTTAAAAGAATTTTAGTCAAAATGTGTGTTACTCTCTACTGCAAGTCCTGGCAAAATTAAGAAAAAATGGATAGTTTCAGTGCATGTTAATTAGCAGTTAGTTGCATTCCGATCTTTTGCTGTATAAATACCAAAAGAGGTAATTGACTCTTCAACAGCTTAATTAGCTTCCATCTTAAACTGTATTATCACTTACTTTCAGGTGAGATCATAGCGATTAGCTGTCAGTAAAAAGAGGATTGTATTAACTTTAACAACGACATAAATACTATAATACATACGTATTAAAAACAATAATAACGAAGAATATAAAATATATGTATCGATTTTACCATATAAGATAAAAACAATGTTGCAATTATTTCTTTTAATATCGTATTTGTTATTAGACATACGACAAACTTTGCCCTGTAGTAAAAGACGCAAAGTTACCAATCCCAAAATGATATGGGAAATCCATTCTTAGTGAAAGTCTACGTTGCGAAAGGAATATGTATATCGAATTTCAATCGTCGTACATTGTTATGTTGTCATATAACTGATGAAAAGGTAAACAGCTTATTAATGTCTGCCTGCTGGTGATGACGGAATCACAGCGGAACTCCTGAAGGCGGGTGGAAAACTCATCCTTAAAGTCCTTCAGCGAATGTTCCATTCCGTCATCATGGAAGGCACGGTGCCAAAGGCATGGCATAGGAGCGTGGTGGTTCTGTTCGCCAAGAAAGGCGACAACACCTTATTGAAGAACTATAGACCTATTGCGCTGCTAAGTCATGTCTATAAACTGTTCTCGAGAGTCATTACGAATCGTCTCTCTCGCAACTTTGACGTCTTCCAGCCTCTCGAACAAGCCGGATTCCGAAAAGGCTTCAGTACCATAGACCACATCTTTACGCTGCGGCAGATTATACAGAAGACAGAGGAGTGTAATCGGCCACTTTGCTTGGCGTTCGTAGACTATGAGAAAGCCTTCGATTCAGTGAAAACATGGGCCGTGTTGAAATCTTTGCAGAGATGCCGAATTGACCAGCGGTACATACACGTGTTGAAGTGCTTTTACCAAAACGCCATCATGCCAGTCCGTATACAGGACCAAAGCACAGCGTTTATCCAACTGCAGCGTGGAGTGCGACAGGGAGATGTTATCTCCCCGAAGCTCTTTACTGCGGCGTTGGAGAACCTGTTTAAGCTTATGGAGTGGAAAGGACTGGGCATCAACATCAATGGCGAGTACATCACTCATCTACGATTTGCCGACGACGTGGTCATTATGGCAGAGACTCTGGAAGATCTCAATGCAATGATCGATGACCTCAGCAGAGCTTCTCGACAGGTGAGCCTAAAAATGAACATGGATAAGACGAAAGTTATGTCCAATATCCATGTTCCGCTCCACCCAGTCATCGTTGAGAACTCCGCACTCGAAATTGTAGACGAATATACATACCTGGGACACATAGTCCAACTAGGTAGGTCCAATTTCGACAAAGAGGTAAACCGCCGAATCCAGCTCGGTTGGGCAGCGTTCGGGAAACTACGCCAGATATTTTCGTCCGATATCCCTCAGTGCCTGAAGACGAAGCTCTTCGAACAGTGCGTGTTGCCAGTGATGACCTACGGCTCCGAAACGTGGTCGCTGACTATGGGCCTCATTCGAAAGCTCAGAGTCACTCAGCGTGCGACGGAGAGGGTTATGCTTGGAGTTTCTCTACGCGATCAAATCAGAAATGAGGAGATTCGTAGCAGAACCAAAGTCACCGACATAGCCCTACGAATCGCGAACCTGAAGTGGCAATGGGCGGGGCACAAAGTCCGACGGACCGATGGACGTTGGGGCCCGAAGGTGCTGGAGTGGCGACCACGCACCGGGCGGCGCAGTGTAGGGAGACCCCCCACAAGGTGCCAGCCGGCACACGACCGGGCCTTGTGGACGTCATTCCGTGAGACCTATGTCCAGCCTGACCTGGGTACAGCCCTTCTCACTTATTTGAGAGAGGGTTTATAAAGCACACAACCACCACGCTTATCCCTGCGGATTGGCAGATTACACATACCCCAAAATCACACGCGGGACGTGGAGGTTTGTTCGCAATAATTTTCTTCATTGAAAACCACAATAATCGATTATGAAGAACCATCAAAAATGATAACATAAACACTGCATCAAATATGAATGTTTTTTTTGTTTAATAAAAGAATTTATTTAATTCATTTGTGTAGTAGGTGTTCAAGAAACCTAATATGTATAAAACAATAAATATGTACCTGTTCAATTGCCTTAATTTAAGATAAATCCATTGCCTTAGCTTTGTAACCATAATTGATCGAGTAACCTTACACTCAGCGAACAAAAGCTTAATAAAATGTTTTATTAAAACTATACAGTTATAGACACCAATAACATTTAATAGATTATTAAGATGTAAAAGGTAAAAAACAATTATAATGTACATAAATAAATATGTAGGTCATACAAATTTCCTGTTCTACTTGACCTTGCTATATTTTATTGTCTAAGTAACTAGATCACTTAAAACGTTGTAGTGTTGTAGAATTAAATGACATGTAATTCTGTATATGGAGTATGATTTTCCAATTCTGATAATTCATTTCCCCTACTGTTAGTTCGCATTAGCTTACCATACCATTTTTGATTTATACTATACTTGATGAGAGAAGGAACAAGCAGCAGTATGTACAAATAAGTACTTTTAAAAATCTTATTTATACCTTTCTATTAAACAATATGAAATTAAAGATAAGGTAAGAAAGTAGCAACCCATTAACGTCTCACTACTGGACACAGGTCACTCACTTATTTAAGGAGAGAGGGTTTTTAGATCATAGACCCACAACGCTGCTCCACTGCGGGTTGGCAGACTTTGTGGCAGCTTTCAATTAGATTAGAATTACATTAAATTAGAACTTAACCTACGATCGAGTGATGAGGAATGAGCTGTCAACGTTATCTACGTATGGTGTGAACGGTAATCTGATTCAAGCATTAAAATCTCTCTTCATTAAAGGCTTACAGGAGTGGTTTCCTGTCGAAAGAGGTATTCGACAGGGATGTGTTTTGTCACCATGGCTGTTCAACCTATTCATGGATAACTGTTTGACGGATTTAAAAGAAAGTATCTACGGGTTAAGAATGAATGAATTACTCATCAAATGTTTACTCTACGCTGATGACCAGGTAATACTTGCATCATCCGCTAATGAGCTACAGGAGATGGCAAATATTATGAATGAAGCTTTGAAAAGGAAACGAATGAAAGTGAATGTAAACAAAACGAAAGTTATGCTTTTTGAAAGTGATGAATCTATGGTGAATGGCAATATTTTGATAGACAGGGAATAAGTGGAAGAGGTGAAAGAATTTGTATACTTGGGATCTAAATTTACAAAAGATGGAACATGTGAAAGTTATATTGAAAGGAGAGTGAATGCAGGGCATATGGTAAATGGTCCTATGTACGCCTTTAAGAATAGCCAGATGGTGTCTCCAAGGGCCAGACTGGCTGTGCATAGAAGAGTGTTGGTGCCACCACTTATGTATAGTAGTGAAAGTTGGGTATGGCAGAAAAATCACGTAAGTAAAATAAATGAGGTAGAGATAAGAGCGTGGAGAAGTATGGGTGGATTGAAACTGAGCGAAAAAATAAGAAATAGTGTGATAAGAGAACGTTGTGGTTTAAAAAAAAGTAGTGACTAAAATTGAGAAAAGTATGCTTCCATAGTTTGGGCACGCAGAGAAAAGAAATGAAAGGAGACTGACAAAAAGGATTTATGAGTTAAGATCGAATGGGAAAGTTGGAAGGGGAGGACCAAGGCGAACGTTCCTGGACCAAATCCAGGACATTTTAAATAATTGTCTATGCCTACCCATATGAGAATGAGGCGTGATGCTATGTATGTATGTATGTAGAACTTATATATAATTGAAAGCGAACAAAACAATGATTTAAATCATATTAGGAAACATAATAAATATGCACCCAAAATAGTACTGGAAACATAAAATCTAAGGATTATAAATAGATTGATACGTTTCAATTAAATATCCTTAACAGTTTATATAACTAAAACTTAACAAGAAAAAGGATGTATCTTTTTTGCCTGTATTAAATTATATGTAATATAAAAATGTGTCAACTGAATGAAATTAAATCTGATGCACAATTGCGAAGAAGGCTTTATACAATAAGACTCATTCACCTTAGAAGCTCTTCGCGATGTATTTGAAATGTAGGTAAGTAGCAGCCCATTAACGTCCCACTGCTGGGCACAGGCCTCCTCGCTCATGTGAGAGAGGGTTTTTAGAGCATAGACCCACCACGCTGCTCCACTGCGGATTGGCAGGCATAGTACACAAGTGCACTCTCTATTCCTTCACTCTCATAGTCCGACATGACGGCAATCCGACACGACCGGAGAGAGAGATCAGGCGCAGGACCGACGGCTTAACGTGCTCTCCGAGGCACGGGGGTGAATCACACCGCCAACTTCCCAACTTCGGGCAAATATTGAGAAAATCTTAATAGAAAACTCAATATCGATTTCGAACTGGCCCGACCCGGGACTCGAACCCAGGACCTCATGTCTGTAGTCGAACATGCTAACCACTAGACCATTGAGGCAGTCAAAATGTAGACGGTCACTAATTATAAATTTCTCCATATTCCTGCCGGATCGGGAAATATACGTACATATTATATCGCGTGCAACAGTTAGTGTGCTATAAAAGTAATTGTATAAAGCATTGGCAAGAAATAAATTGCTTTTCACACTACAATTATTACATGTTATTCATTTAATTGCTTTATTCACCTTTAATCATTTTTTTTCCAACACATTAACTGATTTAGCTGTGATAACTAGAAGTATTTTTTTATAAATGCACATAGAAATAGTAAATAGATTTTAAGTGGGCATGAGTGTGAAATATGCTAAGTGATTAAAACATTTATTCATGTACCTTCATACAACTTTATATCAATTGTATCTTCACCAATTAGTACGATTCTACAATACAATATTGATCTCAACTTCTACGTGAGTTTCCAATATTTTTAAGATTTTTATCAAAATAAGTTTAATAGTTAATAAATTAAAAAACAACATAAAATCAGAGGTAAAAAAATTATTTCACTTTGAGTGGATGATTAAAAAGCATTTTATTAATAATTGTAACAAGATATACAGGAGTTTCTCACACCGGTGCAGGAGGCGGGATATAAGACATCGTCGGTTTGCGTAAGTTCTCCCACCTCCGTGAATCCTCAGTCGGTCAGTGGACTCATCCGAGACACCAGGACCGAAAGTTGAAAGGTGCCTCATTCATGGATGTAAAGGGTTCCGCTGGGTTTTAATGAGTATTGCGAGGCCTTCCTCCTCGCCGAATCCCATAATCCCACTCATGGGACGGGGTTTGTGTATAAAAGTATTTCTTAGCGAAAGAACAATGATATTTAGGAATAGTGTGGCCTCGGAATAGTAGAAATACGGAATTTCGAGAGCGGTCTCTGCCGAAAAACCACTACAGTGGTTTTGGAGAATGTTATTATAAATTAATATATTTTGGTGTTGGTGAACAAAGGATTTTGCGGCTACACATCGGCGCAGGGTAGCTGAGATAGCTTTAGGCCTCCCAATTAACACTAATGAAGTCCGGAGGATCAGAGTCCAAGGCTAACAGGCTCTGATCCTGAAGTGGAAAGAGGGCCTTGGGTCCCCAGCAGCGACGTGGCCACTGTGGAGGCGATCTCTTCTCACCTGGAGCGATGGCTTTCCAGGGGGCACAGGACGCTTTCCTACAGACTTGTGCAGGTTATGACCGGACATCGTTACTTTGGAAAGTTCTTGCAGCAAATTGGCCGAGAAGTCTCCCGTGTGCCATAAGTGGTACAGCTATCTACTGAGCGCATCACACTGTGGCGGAATACGCAGCCTGTTGACGTCAGCGGCATCGCTTGGTGGCGCTGATTGGAAGGGAACTCTTGTTTGTGAGCATTGTAGGCGCGATGCTCTCAAACGAGAGATGTTGGGCGGAAGTGGCTTCCCTCTGCGAGACTGTAATCTCGCGAAAGGAGACCCATGAACGAGAGAGGGGAAATGCAGTATGAGCTCCCTCTTGGGCGGGATATTAGATGGCGCTTGTTTGCACACCTGCTCCCGCTTCCATGAATCCTCAATCGGTCCGAGGGCACCAGAAAAAAATGTGTGTCTCACTTATAGATGAAGACGGTTCTGCTGGGTTTTAGTGGCCTCCTGCCTCGCCGAGTCCCACACTCTTGACCTATTCAGGTTGGGGTAAGTGCGTAAAAGCATTTCCCAGCATTTTTTTTGTGGATATTTATAAGTAGATTAATGTTAACTAATAACATTCATCAACATCTGTTTCACTTTCTACATCTAGATATTAAAATGCGGAAGAATTAAAATAATATGTCATTCACGTAATGGTTATTTGTGCTGTAATCTCGCTTGGGTATTATAATATAGAATAATGGGGTGATAGACTCTTACTAGAATACTAATGAATATTAAAATTTAATTGACACTGGCATTATTTAACGCAGTACATGTTTCTTTTCTTCTCTTTTTTATATCAAGCAAAATGTAATTAAATTCTTTGGGATATCTCATAAAATAATCTTCTACACTTTGTTTAAAAGCATGTTTGTGAACAAAAAAATTCGGAAATAGCCGATGGATTTAAATATATCCAATATTGGAAGGAAACTGATGGGAAAATATGGGACGTGCAAGCGGGATTTAGAAGAGGAATGGGATGTACGGATCAGGTCTTTTCTTTACGGTGCTTAACTGAAAAATGTTTGGCTAAACACCAAAAAGTTTATTGCGCGTTCGTAGATTTAGAAAAGGCCTATGATCGAGTGGTGAGGAATGAGCTGTGGTCAACGTTATCTACGTATGGGGTGAGCGGTTGTCTGATCCAAGCATTGAAGTCTCTCTATGAGGGTTCTAGTGCCTGTGTCAGAATAAACGGAGCGTACACGGAGTGGTTTCCTGTCGAAAGAGGTGTTCGACAGGGATGTGTTGCGTCACCATGGCTGTTCAACCTTTTCATGGATAAATGTTTGACAGATTTAAAAGAATGTATGTATGGGTTAAGAATGAATGAATTACTCATCAAATGTTTACTCTACGCTGATGATCAAGTAATACTTGCGTCATCCGCTAACGAGCTTCAGGAGATGCTAAATATTATGAATGAAGCTTTGAAAGGGAAAGGAATGAAAGTGAATGTAAACAAAACGAAAGTTATGCTTTTTGAACGAGATGAATCTATGATGAATGGCAATATTTTGATAGATGGGGAACAAGTGGAAGAGGTGAAAGAATTTGTATACTTGGGATCTAAATTTACAAAAGATGGAACATGTGAAAGTGATATCGAAAGGAGAGTGAATGCAGGGAATATGGTAAATGGTGCTCTGCATGCTTTTATGAATAGCCAGATGGTGTCTCAAAGGGCTAGACTGGCAGTGCATGCTGGAGTGTTGGTGCCAACACTTATGTATGGTAGTGAAAGTTGGGTATGGCAGAAGAATCACAAAAGTAAAATAAATGCGGTAGAGATGAGAGCGTTGAGAAGCATGAGTGGATTAAAACTGAGTGACAGAGTGAGAAATAGTGTGATAAGAGAACGTTGTGGTATAAAAGAAGACGTAGTGACTAAAATTGAGAAAGGTATGCTTAGATGGTTTGGGCATGTAGAGAGAATGAATGAAAGGAGACTGACAAAAAGGATTTATGAGTCAAGAGTGAATGCGAAAGTTGGAAGGGGAAGACCGAGGCGAACGTTCCTGGACCAAATCCAGGACATTTTAAATAACGGCCAGGTCAAGAGTACTCTAAACCGACGAACTTGTATGAAAGATTTAATGAGATTGAAAGAAGCGAAGGAGATATGCAAGGATCGTGGCAAGTGGAAGGATGTTGTCTCTGCCTACCCCTATGGGAATAAGGCGTGATGCTATGTATGTATGTATGTATTGGAAGGAATTATGTATATACAGTGTAGTTTTTATTTCATTCTTTAACAAGTTGAGACTTGCACGAGTTATTTTTATGTTAGTTTTCGTAGAACCCTACTCTTTTGTAATAAAAGTAGCCTAAGTTGTAATATCAGCTATCTGCCAATGAAAGCCCTGTCAAAATCGGTCCAGCGATTACAAAGATTAACCAGAAAAATCGTACAGATAAACCAATAGGCAATGAAAAAAACTAAACATTGATAATTTAATATCAGAATTTTCTGTATCATAACATGACTTAGTTATATATAGATAGTTTATAATTGTAACAGTTTTATTTATTTAAATAAAGACCATTGCGATGTATAAGCCCTCAGCAAACTTGCAACACACCTGTATAAGTACAAACAGATTCATTATATCGCACTAATTAACACTAATTAAGCACTGACAGCGATTTAACCATGACCCGATAACAATCTTCAGAGCTATTAACCTCACGAAAAATAACGGCAAAGTGGACCATAAAATTCGGCATTAAACATTGTCTAGTAGAATTAAGTAAGTGCGAAAACATAAATCAGAATATAATATTTTAGCAGTTTTTGATATTAGCCTTGAGATAACACACGTTTTTTAAACAAGGATATATGTTATGTACGTTTTAAATGTACTTTATTCATTCAGAACCTTAGTCATTTTAATGGCAGGCAATTGTCTTCGTGCAGAGTTTGCACGTAAATCTTTCTTATTTGCGGGTCCACTACTGTATACTAAAGCAAACAAACTTCTCGGTATACTACTAATGACTAGACTCAGTCGTAAAATCACTGTAAGCAAATGGCTTGCAGAACTGAATTATTTAGACACGGAGAAGTTATTAGCTATTGACAGATAAAGTATATTAATAAAAAAAAAACACAACTCACACGTTCATCATACAACTACAAACACACTTCACTACTACAGCATTCATTTATACAAATATAATATAATATAATACATAGACTAGACATGATTCATTGCATTTTTACTATTCTACTTAATGTTAAATTTAAATAATAATATGTTACATACTAACATTTATTTGTATATAGTTACACGTTATTTTAGTTTCATGTGTTGGAAGTATGTGGTTTCCACGATACAGGGAATCCTAATGTGGAAGCCACAGATTAACTAATGGTCTTTTGTATACTGTAAGGGTCTTGTTTAAATAAATAAATTAAAAAAAATGTAAGGTAAGGTAAGTAGCAGCCCATTAACGTCCCACTGCTGGGCACAGGCCTCCTCGCTCATGTGAGAGAGGGTTTTTAGAGCATAGACCCACCACGCTGCTCCACTGCGGATTGGCAGGCATAGTACACAAGTGCACTCTCTATTCCTTCACTCTCATAGTCCGACATGACGGCAATCCGACACGACCGGAGAGAGAGATCAGGCGCAGGACCGACGGCTTAACGTGCTCTCCGAGGCACGGGGGTGAATCACACCGCCAACTTCCCAACTTCGGGCAAATATTGAGAAAATCTTAATAGAAAACTCAATATCGATTTCGAACTGGCCCGACCCGGGACTCGAACCCAGGACCTCATGTCTGTAGTCGAACATGCTAACCACTAGACCAATGAGGCTCGTTAGCTCAGCGGTTAGAGCACCCGATTAAATAAAAAAAATGTACGTTAAAGATATTAAGGATATATTACATTTTTTACAGGAATTTAAACATACGTGTGTACTTTCAGTTTATCGTCAAGTGTCAAAAATAAATGAAAAAGCAACAAAAGTATTCTTTTAAATGTAATTTAATTTCTGAACGATGGAAAGAACATCGAACGTTTGACATTCTAAACAAAAAAAAAACATCATTTTTTAATTTAATGTGATTTCTGCATGACTTAATTTTAATTGTTTTCTGAACGACGACACGAACACCAAATGTTTGACAGATAGGAATAGTATCTAAGGGACAGCAAAATTACTGAAGTGAAACTTCTTTAGGCGCATAAGGATATAATTTTTACGGATGAAACGCGTGATTAGCGTAACAAAGATGTGCAGCGTTTTTTATGCTAACTCATTTGATGGTTAGATACTTTCAATATTTACGAATAACATGTGGTATTTTAATTTGCCACTCGTCATTTAATATATAATTTTATCCAAATTGTGAATTCAAAAACAAAATTTAATTAAAAGTTTCTATTATTGCCAAAAACCTCCTGATATTTTTAGTTACAATTCGGCATTTGAGCTTTTAATAAAATATTTGTATTAATTTTTACACTTCTAATATTGTAATGACAATAAATTCCTAACATATCTTCCTTTTTCCCTTACTCTAAGTCTCAGATA
This sequence comes from Elymnias hypermnestra, assembly GCA_015832385.1. NCBI lineage: Eukaryota > Metazoa > Arthropoda > Insecta > Lepidoptera > Nymphalidae > Elymnias > Elymnias hypermnestra. The sequence goes on from JACTOM010000044.1 coordinate 1,901,925, forward strand.
TCTATAGTTTTACATGTGTATAAATATAAATAAGTTTCTCAAAAAACATTTCTTAAACATTAGTTTCTCAAAAAAGTTTCACTTATGACATGTGTACCTTGTATGCATTCACTTTTAATATTGTTTTTAATATATACCAAGCATTTTTTTCATATTTATTCACCTCAAAACCAAAATTAGCCAAATCAGTGTCATCCAGTTTTAACGAGACTAACGAACAGCATCTATATTATACTCAATGTATTATACCTTTATCTATAGAGAACCAAAAATAGATTTTTTTATATTTTTAACCTCGCCGTCACTGTTGTCGTGTGGTATGAAGCACACGCTAAATTAAATAATATATATTTCACATTGAATTAAAAAAAAAATAGCATTCATATTCAGTATACAGACGTTGAGATCCCCTTACGCTTTAGATTGAAGGATTTTACGTAGACCTTCGAAGGAGACCACTTCCTTATTATGTCAAGACTCAAGATTAGATCCGTAAACTAAATGTAACAGCTTAAACAATAAAATATGTCAAAAGTGCTTTATATGCAACCTTGGAACATGTGTTCATAATTTGACTACGTACAAAGACCATTATTTGTACATTTATTATTATATATTAGTTGACCCAGCAAATTTCGTACAGCCTGAGAATCAATAAATAAGAATGCTAAATTATAATCGCCATATGAATTAACTATGGTAAAAAGTTTGATCAATACTTAATTTGTCAAATATTATAGTTATCAAAATAAGTAAATGTTGGTCAAATGTCAAAAAACAAATGAAAAAAAAACACCTTTAAATTTAATTTAATTTCTTCACGACTTTAAAATTTAACTGATTTCTAAACGACGCGACGGATGTCAAATGTTTGACACACAGGAATGGTTTCTAAAAGAAAGTGAAATTGTTGTTTTTACAGTACCTATTGCAAGCACACATTTTCACATTTATTCACCTTTTAAACGTTCCCTGGACTTCTCGTATATATATACAACGACATAATTTGTTAAGAAAAATGTAAAAACTGCTTTTTATATTCAAGGTTTTAGCAGCAGCGGATGAAAAGAGTAATGTTATTGGCATCGCCTCAACTGAGACATCCCACTAGTAAATCTATGATGTTCCTGATGAGTTTAAATCTGCTTACAACATAACGTGTACGAAAGTTTTTGCCAATAATAAAAAATCTCTGAACGTAAGGCATCAAACTCTGAAATTATAGATTCTTTTGACCCAAGATATGAGGGAAATTTATCTGGACAAAATTAGTCACGAAACCCGTATTGTACATGGAAAATAAAAAAAATTGGTAAAATAGCGGAAAGATTTTTACTTGATAAATTCTCAGGTAAAACATCTAATGTAAACCAACGGGTTAATGCTTTTGTGAGTGGAAGTACACGTTTTGAGACATTAAAAGAGGAATATAAAATTGTATTTATAATGTTACATAATAATAATAATAAATAATAAAATTTCTTTATTCTAGCAACATAGGCTCACTTGTGTTAGTAAATACATCAATTATAACTATGTCAGTAACATAAATACCTTATCCCTAATCTTACTTTTCCTAATCTAACCTAAATTTAATTACAATAATATTAACAAAAAAAAATTCCTATACTAATAAACTCCCACCTTACTATCCAGCCCAAACTGTACCTTGAGGAATTGGTGGTAAAGAGGCGAGTCCATCTTTCCCATAAACATCCTCAAGATGCTGTTTGTGCTGGAACGTAACCTCGTCAACAAAGACACCAGGCTTTTTCTTTGCAGGGCAAAGAAATCATCCATCCTTGCCTCAGTAAACATGGCCGATTCCGAGCAAAATCTGGGTAGACAACATACGGAACGCGTTCTTGTATTGAACCCTAAAAATGTCCAGTGCCTTTTTGGTGTAATTAGTCCAAAGGGTCCCAGTGTAAAAGGTCTGGCAATACGCTTTAAAAATCGTAATTTAAACCTCCTCGGTACACCGGGAGAACCATCGGACTATCATGTTACACCGAACTGCTAGAGCTCTGCGTTCTCTCTCTATGTCTGCCTAATTTTTTTTTTATAGTTATGGCAGACAAACGAGCTGGCGGGTCACCTGATGTTAAGTGATCACCGCCGCCCATGGACACCTGCAACACCAAAGGTACTACTGATGCGTTGCCGGCCTAATAAGTGGGATTTGATTCGCCTCTTAAACACATCTGTATCATAGCCTTGCGGGAACACCGTTGGCGAGAGTCCGTTCCACATTTGACACAAATAATAAAAAAAAGGTAAGGTAAGTAGCAGCCCACTAACGTCCCACTGCTGGGCACAGGCCTCCTCGCTCATATGAGAGAGGGTTTTTAGAGAATAGACNGGGTGAATCACACCGCCAACTTCCCAACTTCGGGCAAATATTGAGAAAATCTTAATAGAAATGTCTGTAGTCGAACATGCTCACCACATGTAATGTAGAAATTATATTAACTAGTTCTACTGATTCCTTCATTTATAGGGTTTTAGTTTGCCCCAGAAAACTTGGTCAATTCTTATTACCCATTATAGGTAATTCTAGATGACTCGACGCTGGCAATCCTTTTTTAATGATACCTTATTAAATATCAAACGTTTAGTACTAAATTATAAGTACCCAAAAACACGTAAAAATTTTCAATTTGTATGAAACTAGTTTCAGTTAACTATAGTACATAAATATTTACTTTGAACAAATTAAACAGCTATTTTCTTGGTATCATGTATCAATAAGGAAAATAAAATCATTTTTTGTAGTCATTTATCGAAATTATAGTAATACGTCTACAATAATGACAAGTAACTGGCTTCTTATATAACTATTTATGCAGTTATGTAAATTCAATAGTCAACACATTGTTTATAACAGCTACACGAGTACTTGTTAACGTGTGTAACGACTAATTTTGCATATAAATGGTTCATATCTTTTTATAAAAAATAAAAACAAAATAATAAACTAAGTAAACATTTAAGTTGTAAATCCTTCGACTGCCACATTGGTCTAGTGGTTAGCATGTTCGACTACAGACATGAGGTCCTGGTTTCGAGTCCCGGGTCAGGCTAGTTCGAAATCGATATTGAGTTTTCTATTAAGATTTTCTCAATATTTGCTTGAAATTGGGAAGTTGGCGGTGTTATGCACCCCCGTGCCTCGGAGAGCACGTTAAGCCGTCGGTCTTGAGCCTGATCTCTTTCTCCAGTTGTACCGGATTGCCGTCACATCGGACTCTGAGAGTGAAGCAATAGGGAGTACACTTGTGTACTCTCTATGCCTACCAATCCGCAGTGGAGCAGCGTGGTGGGTCTATGCTCTAAAAACCCTCGCTCATATGAGCGAGGAGGCCTGTGCCCAGCAGTGGGACGTTAAGGGGCTGCTACTTACCTTACTTACCCTCGGTTAGTAACGAATCTACTATCGGTTAGGATATCTAATTCTACTGGTATTACTCTTTTGGCTACGTTTTTTTTTAATCGAGAAAATATTAGGGAGTTCTGTTCAGAAGACATGTCAGCCCCATCGTACCTTCGCTTTAATATAAATCACTGATAACCCGCTAGTATCATAATATAAAATTCGACCGTTATTTCTGACATCAGAAGGCTCTGCAGTACGCCACCATCAAAACAATTTAGACCATAGCGAGTTATCAGTCTTTCGTTCATATTTCTGATGCACTCCATACAAAATATTTGAAAATCATGTAGAGACATTTAGATTATTATAAATATGCACTACCTGACAAATGATTTATATAAATAAACTTCCAATTCCCATCGTCTTTCTAAAATTGCTGAGCCAAAGGAACTTTGCCAATTAGAATGGATTTGATGTTTTCCAGCCTTTTTCCTCAACTTCCTTTTGGTTTTTCTCGCACTCAAAAAGCGGTACAGCTATTTATCTTTGCCTTAATAATGAATCCCTACTTCGGATGCAACTTATGACGCGTTGCGCAAGAGATAGTGTATTTCATAGTGTTACTGCGTGTACTATGTGTTCATAAGGTATTTCTCGTGTCATAAAAATATACAGTTATTATGTGTGTTGATATACAATAAATAAATATGTAAATATTTATATGATCACGTACACTACACAGACCTAATCTACCTATTATGTACTTTTGTTATCTAAGTTTTGTTGTCTCGTAGTGTTCTTGAGTTCTTGATTAAAAGCAACACACTACACTATATTGTGTCACTGCACTTTCACCTTAAAAGGTTTTGTTCTTTTAAGTCTTCTCTTTGTCCGTGCGATATCCAGAAGTTTAACAGCTTCGGGATTCACGATGGCAAAGTCTTTGTTGATGAGCTTTGGCAATTCTTTCGATGTAATTACTAACAAGCTCTATGCGTTTGTTGAGTTTTGCAAATCCTTAAATTTGTCCTAACGAAGATTGAACACAGGGTCTGCTTCTAAAGCAAATACAACCACCACTACAACAGTAACCCCTTCATAACATTATAACTTATATTGCATTAGCTGGTTTTTAAAATGAAAGTAAAAAGACAATCGCTTGGGTTTTTTTTTGGAAATGTATAAATGGCGAAATCGAAGCATATAACCACAAGGTCGGATATCATTTAATAAAATAGTAGCAGGTACATATACGACAAATTATGTTTTATATTTTCCTTAATACATTTATCGATTGTCAACGGTCAATAATAACGTGACACGGAAACAATTAGAATTTGCATTTCTATTCATATAATAAACTAGCAGGTCCGGTAAATATTATGGTTCCATATTCATACTTCGATTAAGTAATCACATAATTTGGATTTTAGTTAAGGACACAGAAGAACAGTATATTTTCTTGTATTGCTAGGAGTTATGGCTTTTTCCTGTGCCAGGCTGGCACAATTTACTTCGCCAGTGTCACGTAGAAGTAGAAGACGCATATATTTTCTTATTCGAGAAAATGATAAAATGTCACTGTCATTTGTTAATTTAAACTGTACAATATTCAAAGGGCCTTCCTGTAAAATTCGCTTTTTTTAATGTGTCATTATTATTCCAAAGAAGCTATATATACATTGGATATTTTAAACAGTTTATTTAATTTTTGTATCATGTATTAATGAATCACAAAACTAGTATTAAAAATGCAGGAATAAATAAATAATGTAAATCTATAGTCAGAAAGAATAAGGTAAAGGCTTATGTCATTATTATTGACAGTGGCAATAATAAAAAAGCATTAAAAGACCAGTGTGCTTTACTCAGTTAGAGTTAGTAGTTAGTCCAGTTAGATTTCAGTTCACTCAATCACACATTTTGTAATGCTCTCGTCAGGCATTCACTAGCTTATTCTCCAAGACAAATCTGCGTATAGAAGTTTTACTTCCAAAATTGACAACCTCGCTGGCGCAATAGTTCGAGTATACGTTTTTTTAACAGAAATCCCGGGTGCGCTCCCGACAGGCCGAATTTAGAAAATTACACTTTCTAATTTTGCTGAGTCTGGACTGGTGGGAGGCTTCAGCCGTGTAGCGCTTGACTGTGATCTCACCTGATGGTAAGTGATGATACAGTCTAAGTTGGAAGCTCGCTAATCTGGTAAGAGGCTATATACCCCTTATGGTTTCTACACAGCATCGTACCGGAACACAAATCTCTTTGTTTGGCGATACGTTTTTGCTGGTAGGGTGATAACTAGCCTGACCAATCCAGACACAGACAAATTAGAAAATACAATTTTCTTAATTCGCCCTACTGGGGATCGAACTCGAGGCCTCTGCTAGCTAAGCGAGTACTCGCACCACTGCGTCATCCACTTAACATCAAGTATGATCACATTCAAGAGCTAAACTGTCAGCAACAAAAAAGTACACATGTAATTAAGTTATAATACAGTCTAAGATATTATGAATGACAAACAGACAAAAAACTTGGCAGGGCTTTTACTTAAAGTGTGGTTACAATCCTGACGAGAAGCTTTTCATGAAATTATATAATTCAGCATTTTCTACATTTTCTCCCCCAGAAACGAACATTCTTAATTAATATACGTTACAGAAGCGATCGAAACCGGTTCACTAATAGTAAATACATCGTTTTAAAAACATTTAGCTTTATCTGAAATCATTTATTTATAATATATAATATATTACATCATATATCACCTATAACCCGTTTTATTTATACTGTATCGTATAAGTATTCTTATCGAAAATACCAAATCTCGTTCGTCGTTGAAATAAAAAGAATTGAATAATATTACATCTGAATAAGTAAAAAAAAAATTTGTTTTGTATTCTTAATAAGTTTCTTCACAAAAGTAATTCTTCTTTTATGTTCTATATAAGTAAGTAAGTAGCAGCCCATTAACGTCCCACTGCTGGGCACAGGCCTCCTCATTCCAAGGAGTGAGGGTTTTTAGAGCGTAGACCCACCACGCTGCTCCACTGCGGATTGGCAGGCATAGTACACAACAAGTGCACTCTCTATTCCTTCACTCTCATAGTCCGACATGACGGCAATCCGACACGACCGGAGAGACAAATCAGGCGCAGGACCGACGGCTTAACGTGCTCTCCGAGGCGCGGGGGTGGAACACACCGCCAACTTCCCAACTTCGGGCAAATATTGAGAAAATCTTAATAGAAAACTTAATATCGATTTTTTTAATTGGCCCGACCCAGGACTGGAACCCAGGACCTCATGTCTGTAGTCGAACATGCTAACCACTAGACCAATGAGGCAGTTCTATATATTCTGTTATAATACACTTAGAATACAATAGTATACATTATTTAAAAAAACGATACAATAGAGGTACTTACAGTTTTTAATTTAGTTTAGTTAATTTATATTATGTTTGACTTTATACAGTTTCAATGTTATATATAGGACCAATAACCGATGTATATTAAATAAAAAAAACATTATTATTACTATTTATTATGAAATAATGTTAAATATCACCTACCTTACAAATGCAATATCCTTAATCCTTTCACTGCATATAAAGTAGTATTTTAAATAAAAATAAGCACAATATTAACAATTAATTGAGGTAATATAAAGGTGGTTTATTATTAATTCTTAATATACAGATTATACGTTTACGAAACGAAATTTAGTATTTTTTTTAATGTTGAGTACCGAACTATGAGCTAACAGGACCCTAACTAAATCACCGCAAACTGTGCCTCAGATCCGTAAGGTTCAGTGCGTTTCCATTGCACACCTTTCAAAAATCCTTCTTCGTCAGTTATTTTTTAAATATGTGACTAACTTAAGGCCCTTTTTACATACTATTTTTATAAATTAGCTTGCTATTATTAGCCACAAGGCATAAAATAATATCTAAACAATTGACAGCATTGAAATAATAAATTTTACTTTATATGAAAAAAAAACAGTTCTTTCATAATTATAAACTAAATAGACAAAACACAAAACCAATAAAGTTTCCACTAAAACATAACAAACGCAAAGTAGAACTACAATGTATCAATCATTTATATACAAGTTCCGTATATCCAATAATGGTATTGAAAAGAACGAATCCATAATGTTACGTAAATGCCAACTATGCAAAACGCTACCCTATAATCAATATCAAAAAACCTCAGCAATCCATTGGGTCCTTGTACAAACGTAGAAATTCATTGTATTCTTGTACTTCCATTTCCTTGCAGAAACCCTTTTGACACCCGGTAATTTTATTTTCTGGTGGGGAGCTTCAATTGTGACTATTTACAGTCTTAAGAAACATACTAGCGCAATTAAAAGTCATATTTCTGTTCTTTTCGCAAAGTTCATATTGTAACACCGTGTGTGGTCGAAAAAAAATAGAACAGCGATATTTCTCGTAACACAAAAACACATGTTATTCTCAAACTGACTTTCACTATAAAAAAAAGTAAGTAGCAGCCTATTAACGTCCCACTGCTGGGCACAGGCCTCCTCACTCCTAGGAGCGAGGATTTTAGAGCTTAGACCCACCACGCTGCTCCAGTGCGGATTGGCAGGCATAGTACACAAGTGCAGTCTCTATTCCTTCACTCTCATAGTCCGATGTGACGGCAATCCGACACGACCGGAGAGGGATCAGGTGCAGGACCGGCGGCTTAACGTGCTCTCCGAGGCACGGGGGTGGATCACACCGCCATCTTCCCAACTTTGGGCAAATATTGAGAAAATCTTAATAGAAAACTCAATATTGATTTTTGAATTGGCCCGACCTGGGACTCGAACCCAAGACCTCATGTCTGTAGTCGAACATACTAAACACTAGACCAATGAGGCAGTCACTTTCACTACGTTTTACTTAATTCATTTTTTTTTTTTATGAAATCGTGTCGTATGCGATAACGGAGTCGTGCAATAACAGCAACATTAGCGGAGTATGCCGCACGATTGTGCTCAAGAGCAATTGTTTATTGTCTATCAAGCTCCATAACCTAACATAAAGTTTCAATAACAAAGTACAGAAGTTAAACGTATTTAATTATACAAACGGACGTAGCTTTACTTTGAAATATATATTGGTTATACGATCATATATATCATAACAAGTGGTAATGTGCTACGTGACTATGGCAGGTATTATTTATGTTGTATTGAACTTTTTTTCGCCGGGAAATGGTTTATGTACGCCAAATGAAATACAAACCACCATCAGAGAGTTTGGGAGTCGTTGGCTGTACCAGGATAACTACGGAAACTCAGTAGAACCCGCTTTATCCAGATGATGCGATCTAGATGTTCCTTGACGGATACAGCTGTGGCTCCTCAGGATGAATCTGACTTAAAGGTTCAGTTCAGGGAGAGCAGACGAACAAAATTGCTCGCCCTGGTACCACCCTCCAGCGAGAGAGAGTGACATCCGCCGTAATCTCCCTCTGCTCGTCTAGTGCCTCCTTCTGCAGGACGAAAGCCTCGTAGAAGAAGGCCTAGTCGACAAGACCTGGAACATTCTGTCAAAAGGACTTTATTATTATACAATGTTCCCGTCGGGGTTATGGACGTATTTAGAGATCTCGAATCGGATAGTCAATTTCAAATGTACTTTAAACCACTTTATACCATAATAAAAAAAAATTCGAAATCGGTTCAGTCATATTGCAGACGTACATAATAATAAAACCTTTGACGGTTTGGCTAAGATAATGAAGCTAACACTTATGTTGAAACGATTAAATGGTAAACTTACCTCAAAATTTTCAACGGAAACGAAATTATTTACTTTGATATTATTTTTAACAACAATATCAACTACGGAAATATTTTTTTTAGTCGTTTGCGACTACATTGTAACATTTAACGTATTTTTAAAGTTAAACTTCTTTAGGCGGGTAAAATTTTTACGGGTGATCAGCGTCACGAAGATGTGCAGCATTTTTTATGGTAATTCGTTTGAAAGGTAGTTTTAATATGTACAAATAACATGTGCCATTTTAATTTGCCACCCGTCATTTCATAACTTATTGTACTATTTTTCATAAATAAAAATATTTCATAAGTATTCTTTTGTACATTTTAAATTCAAAAACAATATTTAATAAATAATTCATAATATTGACTAAAAACAAGTGGCATTTTTATTTTCAATTCGTTATTTGAGATTTCAATAAATTATTTGTATTAATTTTCGACACTTAATATTTTTATGACAAATAAATTCCCAACATATCTTCCTTTTTCCCTCCCGCTTAAGTCTCGGAAATCTAAAGTTTTAGATCTGTAAAAATATAAACAACACTTAAAAATTAGTTTGCCAAAGAAGTTTCACTTCTGACGTGCACGTTGTACGCACGCACTTTCTGTGCGTGCGTACAACGCACAGTTTTCATTTTTATCCTTTTACTTGTTAGTAAGTAGCAGCCCATTAACGTCCCACTGCTGGGCACAGGCCTCCTCCCTCATATGAGAGTGGGTTTTTAGAGCATAGACCCACCACGTTGCTCCACTGCGGATTGGCAGGCATAGTACACAAGTGCACTCTCTATTCCTTCACTCTCATAGTCCGGTGTGACGGAAATCCGACACGACCGGAGAGAGATCAGGCGCAGGACCGACGGCTTAACGTGCTCTCCGAGGCACGGGGGTGGATCACACCGCCAACTTCCCAACTTCGGGCAAATATTGAGAAAATCTTAATAGAAAACTCAATATCGATTTTTGAATTGGCCCGACCCGGGACTCGAACCCAGGACCTCATGTCTGTAGTCGAACATGCTAACCACTAGACCAATGAGGCAGCTTACTTGTTTACTTGTTAACTACCGCTTATACTTGATACGTGTGAATATTATCTGATTGAACTCTCACTTTCAGATAGCTGAATTAATATACTATAGCAAAGTTTCCATCTCAACAGGCAATTTCTACAGCAAACTATTGTCTAGTTTTAGAAGTATGAATTATACTTTACAAATTTAAAAGTAAAAGCGCCTGTCATAAGTTATGAGCAATCACGTATATTTAAAATATTTGTAAGACAAAAATTCCAGTGAAATATTTCTTTGAGAAACATTAGGGGCCGTTCAAGTATTACGTAAGCACTATGTGGGGTGCGGGAGGTCTTTGTTTTGCTTATTTTGGATGACATGGGGGGGGGGGGTAGGGGAGTCTAAATGATGATTACCTCATCGGCAGTTAATTACTTTTGTACAAAAATTTTAAAATAAGTTTCTTATATTCGTAAAATCATAATAATTTTGTCCCTTATGTTGAATACTGTATCAGTAAAATCTAAACTCTATCCCGAATCTATTTTCTTATTTTTGAAATTATAATATAACATTATAATATTTAAAAAATGATTAACATTAACTAAATGAGATGAAATTTCTTTTAAAAAGCTTTTAGCCTCAGGACCCCTTCGGTACGGTAAGGCACAAATATGTATTCTATAGCAAGGCTCTCATATTTGCGCCTCTTAGCGTTTTCAGCTAATGATGCCGCCGCTCCCGCTGATTTGGAGGTAGCATCAATGTGAGATGGTGCAAGCGTATCAACACAAGTAGCATGCCACACCAACGACCTCCTTTTTTCCAAGGCATCAACGACATACCATCAGGTCTCTTACCATCATCACGTGCAATTCCATTCGGCACGTGAATAGCCGACACGTTAATGGTGACAAGGTTCCTTCTGATGAATTCGTTGATGCCAGCGGAAGACGACCAGCACTACGAAGACAAAAAATACCTTTGTAATTGAAAAATGAAAGCATGTGGGGGTAGGGGGTAAGAGTTTTGCTTCTTTTGCTGATAAGGGGGGTGTAGTGCTAAATAATTGTAATAAATCTGCTTACGTAATATTTGAACGACCCCTTATATTATTACTCTTTTAAATGTAACATCACTCAAAATCAAATAAAATCGTAGTCAAGTATCAGACAGAAGAAAACTTGACCATAATTCAATTGCCTATTTCCAAATTGAAGGGTAAATAACAACATCATTTATAAAAAGTAATCTTTACTCAAATCACTTTTATATAATAAATATAATACAAACTTAATAAATAACACGTCACTTAATCATCAATCAAATTATATATTAACAATACCTGGTTTTCTATTACATTACTTTAAAATTGGGATTTCACTGTAGTAAAAAATACGTTTAACGACTCCTTATTATGATATACAACATTTTTTACCTAGAAAAAGGATTGAGTGCCTCTTGTAATCTAAAGATATATTAACATTTGTCACTATAAAAGGTCTCCAAATTCTTTCTAAAATATTCATTTTACATAAAGAATTTCTACAATTCGTTAAGATCAAATGTTTTGGTCGTCCAGTGTGTCTTGTAGCCCAAATATGTGAATTACAAATACATATACTGCAAACAATCCTCAATAATATTATATCTCATATCTTATACTAATGATGGTCGCTTCAAAAGTTCCTTAGTATAAATTAAAAGGGTTACATTAAAAAACATAAGCCTGATGACTTCTTATATTAGTTAAAGACCACTTCAAGAAGCCATAAGACCCATGAGTCGCTAACTTCAATTTCTGAGATAAACTGAAACTTGAATTACAAAATTCAATTAATTAAAACACTGTTAAGATTGTTTATAAAAACACGTCTGTTTTATTGATCAATCTTAACTATAGATTTATTTATACTATTTATCACGGTAATATTTTTAATTTTATCTTACAAATAACCTATTTCTAAATACTGCTTGACTTACAATAATTATTTAAACTGTATTATTGAATACAAAATCAGATCTGTCTAAAGTTTTCTTTATTCGTTTAAGTAATTTTATTTTGTTATATGACTTGTTTAGGCAAGTCAAGTTTTATAACACTTATTATAAATTATATTGAGAAGTATATACGTATTTCTTTTTCTTTATTATTTACGATATTGTCACATTTATACAATGTCAAATTACTAAAATATATTTGTGTTATTGTCGATTTTTTCGTGTTTTCAACACGACTCCTAAATATATTTCTATAAATGGGATAATTTCGTTGCGAATTTTAATGCGTTAAAGCTACAATTTTTTAAAACGATCTTTTAATACATTATTACAACGATGTTTCTCGTCAGCTTTTCTGTTTGTAGCTTCAAATAAAACTATTAATCAGAGTGATTGTATGCTGAATTTTCCAATCCACCCACATATTTATCCACTGGTGGTGATATTAATTTCCTTTTTGATTTCCTATCTCTGTATTCAACTATAAAATAAAAGGTAACTCCGACAATCATACTTGCTAACAATACATAAGTTTTTGCACTGGTCCTCAAATACGGTGAGATGATATACGCTATTATGTAACCCACTGATTCCCAAAGCCTGAAATTGGAGAACGCCGCTTCTTCTCTACCGGGAAACAGGATACCGTAATAAGCTGGAAAACGTTGGTTTATTCATGACTTGTTTTACGTAATAGTGTATTTCGCATCGAAATACACAAATACATACGGATAAAGTGATGTACAAAAGATGATCTTATCGATCAATAACGATTTCTTGCTGATAAACTTTCTATTCAAAACCAATTAATATCTGGCGCCATCTGTCTATCGGCATGGGACAAAGTCAATAGTGGCAGTCCGCCGCGCGTCTCTCAGTAGTTCTCGGGTGACGGCCCTATTGAAACTGTCGCGTTCCTAGCTATTATTATTAATGAGTTTGTGTAAATTGATATCGGGAACATTTAGTGATTGAACATTATAATATGAGTTAATTAGTAAAGTGTTTGATTGCACCAACATTACCCACGAACGCCCACAGTATTGAAATTATGGATGCCATTAATGACGATGTCGGTGGAGAACCCTACGCCCCTATGCTTTATGCTTCTCTCCTCCTTCTCTCTTCAATATATATATATATATATATATATGTATGTATATATATATTCTCCGACATATATACATATGTCTGAGAATATATATATTGAAGGTTTAATAAAAACAACAATTTTAATTACACAAGCCTTCTACATCGTGTTCGTTTTACAGCCCTTGTTTCTAGCCCCTTATAGGCTTTAGGGTCATTCTTTCGTAAGAGGGAGAGGGTTTAAACACTACGTACTATTATGTTCGGGATGAAGAGGATAAAATCAATTCTTACGTGTTTAATATCTTGAAAATCAAAATTTAATACAAAAAATGTGGCACCGTTTCAGTTGTCGATTTGTTTTATTTCAACACCTTTTGTTTCATTCCACAAAGTACACTTCGATTTACATTCTATTTTTTATCGTTTATTAATGAAATAAAACCTTGCTGACGTAATGGTGTGTAAAATGAAATGTTACTTATCCTCAGGATTCTTTGTAAACCTCATCTTGTCACCAAGCCACTATGATATCGTTTTTCATGAATTGTTTTTCGTAGCTAATTAACCAATGATTTGATTTTTAAGAAACCAAAATTAAAGATATAAGAAAATAAATTAAAGATCCGTTTCTCACCGTTAATCTGTACGAGCCAGATTGAGTCACAGAGTCCCCACAGAATGGCTATGATAAACATAATGTGACTTTGGTCGGGCTGTGGTCGCCACAGCAGAATAGACACAAACAGTCCAAAGTGTGCCACAGCTGCGACACACAATAAAGGTAGTCGTCCAGTTATCTGCAAATGATTTATAATGCTTCTATAAATAGATAATTTGAGTGAGATCTGGCCTGCCGTCATCACCAACATCATCAGCCTCGCTATTGTCCCTTGTTAATTGGGGACAGCTCCCCAAATATCTTTGCTAAGTCACTTTTCTGAACAGATACCTATTATCTTATAAGTGAAAAGTGAACGTGAAATAAGATTTTTAGAAAAATATATATTAATGTTAAAATTTCATCATTTATAATATTATTAATCCGATTGAGACTTAAAAAGTTTACTCTTCTATAATATAAAAATGAATCGCAAAATGTGTTGGTAAGCGTATTACTCAACAACGCCTGGGTCAATTTTGACAATTATTTTTTTAAATGTTCGTTAAAGTCCAAGGATGGTTTTTACGGCGAGAAAGTTCGAATAATTGCCTGAAAATCCTAAAACAGCCCTTTTCTGTTTCCCATATCATACCCATAAGTCAATTTGACCGTTATTACTATTCAAAAAAGTGTATAATAAATTACAAGTACTCGTTGTTGTCTAAGCAATGTAGGTGTTTTCCTAACGCCAAAGAGTCAATTTTCACTTTATTGCACAATGTTCAAAATCAATTGAATAGTTACAATAATATAAGGGCTATTAGATATTTAATACTGCTATAATTTCATTATGAAAATCATTCGTAAAACTGAAATCTGCCACATACCAAATCTTTTTGACAAAACGAAGTCGTGTCGGGCCTGCTAGTAGTCCATAAAATACAACAATAACAATTTAATGGATTAGAATGTAAAGAAGAGAAATGGCACAAATAATTACAAAAACGTTAAGCTAATGAGAGACACGCCATGGTATATAAGTTAACATTATCACTTTTTTTTGCAATAATCTAAAGGAAGTATTTATTTATTTAATACTTATTGCACACAAAATAAAAAGATACAAAATATTAAAAAAGATAAAACCAAAAAATTAAGTAAAAATGTGTACAAAGGTCTTATCGCTTGGAGCGATCTCCTCCAGATAACCTTTGAATTTAAGAAACTTACTATATATTCATAGAGTAAGTGCAAAATCATAAAACATAATCCAGAAAAAAAAATTAGAACTTATAGATGTTTTGTAACTTATAGAAGTATCTGCAAATGTTAGTTAAAAACAAGTTACCTTACCTTAGCCAAGTATCCAGTGACGATACATCCTATAGCATCAGCCATTCCGTACGTCATCATTACAAATCCCACCGTTCCTGTACCGATAGCACACGACACAAATGCCTGTAAACAACAGAATAAATAAAAAATTTAACAAAAAAAGGACCGCCTTTACAACAAATTGTTCTAAATATAACTACTCTAAAAAGTAAAAAATAATTGTGTATTCTTTTTTAGAGTTCTTCGTATTCTTATATTTGGAGTCGGCGTCAGCCATGTTAGGTGTGTGCCGCGTGTCTATTTGGCAGCTCTGGTGCCGCTCACACCTACAGCTATATATTTAGGTACCTACTTTGGCTGAAACCAACTCCAATTATAAGATTTACGAAGAACTCTAAAAACAATATGCAATTATTTTTTACTTTTTAGAGCATATATTTATTTTTTATAAATTTGTCTGAATACGGGTACACCTAAAAAACGTGTTGCTTATATGAGATAGCATCGTTTAAATAAAACAACTTTACAATGTGAAATTTACATTGGTACCGTCACACCCGGGATCGAACCCGCAAATCTATACGTTACAGGTCGATTATTTAGCTACCCCGCTATCACTAGTATTTTATATAGTAATCGAGTATATCACGAAAACGTAAAAGTTTCCTTTATACTCCCCCCCCCCCCCTTGGCTAGCAACGCTTCAATTATAATACACCTTATAAATAATGCAATGCAGCAACAAACAAACGTAAGCTCATTACTGTAAGCGGTTGAGGAGTTCCACTGATCATCATATTTAACTACGATAATCACTTGACCATACCGACGTTACGGTAGGTGAACTCAAATATCCGGATAGGTTTTAAAAGATTCTGCCCAGTACCGTTAATTTGCTCCTAATAATTAAAGAGTTCCGTTACTTTATCAGGTATTCCGTGATGAACCAAACTATTATCAAACAACCCTTGAAGTATATCCTTTCCAATAAAAATCATCGAAATCGGTTGACGTAATCTTGAGTTATTCGTCGATTTGTCGTACACATGCACAATGCAAAATTAACACTTATCCGGTTTTCTCATGAATATCATCATCAGAACTGGACCAAAAAAATAAGACCCTATGACAAGCACCACTATTCACATAAAAAAAGAATCATTAAGATCAATTCACCCAGTCGGAAGATATATGGTAACCAACATAGTTTTACTTCAGTAGTGGGGTCTAAAGAACATTCGTTTCTTTCAGAATTGGCATAATGATGTTGGACTGTTTCATCCCTTACCATTTCATTCATAGGCTAACCTGTCGGGAACAAAATAGATTGAACTATTCATAAGATAATATTGAAATTTAAAAATCATATAAAAACATACCGCAGTGAAATCAGCTCCGAAAAAAGCTTGTTGCATTCCCACAAAGATGTTTATAGTGACCAGCATCAGTTGATTCGGTTCCACTAACAACTTTAGTGTAACAATCAATAGTGCTACGCCTGATAATCCCGCACCGGTATCACTACGTCCACTCTTATATCTGAAAAAAAAAGGTAAATATAAGATTAATTATTCAGGCCTTTAATGAAGTAGAAATGATGGAACTCAAAGCAAAGCCTAATCTGATTTTCTTAGCCATAGAAACGAGTTAAGACTTTATTATTTATACCAGGCTCAGTCCATAGTGGGTTCTTTTTAGAAGGAATAGAACCTACGTAATTTAAAATGATTGTCTAATATCATCACCAGTCGTATATCTTCGTAGATTTTAAAGAACGAAAAATGCTATAAAATATTCTTTGACGTGATTTATTATACCTAAAAGTTAGCATTTGTCTGTAATCTAATGTAAGTAACGTACCTAAAAAACAATTTTCCTCAATAATTTCACAGAGTGACATGAGGCATTGAATACTTATCAACTATCTTCAGTTTTGCGTTTCGATAATTTAAAGTCATACGGCCCACATACTTCGTTATCACAAAAACTAAATTGGAATTAAAAGGCTTACCTGTTCATAGAGTCCACTCCAATAGCAACGATAAGAGCAGCGCCAGCCATACATGCTAAGTAAATACCTGTATAAAAAATTATAAGTATAATTGATATATAGGCTACGGCAGCCAATCTTATTAATGTCCGTTTGTAAAGGAGACATTATAATTCACAAGTCTATTTGCAAACACATGTGCAATCTCTTTTTTCTTCTCTTGCATAATATAATAGGATGACAAATCCGACAGACATGGAAAGAGATCAAGAGCAGGACTAAACATGCTCGCTGAGATACAGGGTGTGGCACATATATACTAATCTTAACGATGATCTTCTTTTGATCCAACGTGTGAACCACCATCCCAAACGTCGAATGTTGCGAGCAATTATATTAAGATAAGGCAATTAGCAGGTTATTAACATCCCACTTTTAAGAACATGCTTTTTTGCGCTGAGAAATGCCTTTACGCAGCCCGTTGAAAGTATTTCTCCAATCGAGAGTGTGGGACTCGCAGATATTAGATTATCCACTAAAACCCAGCGGATCCCTCCTCATACATGAGTAAGAATTCCTAACTCAATAGGGTAAAACATAAATGGGTTCCCACGCTGGACACTCCACCAAAATATGGTGCGCCGTATCTGCAGGAGCACCACACTCCTGTTAGGCGGACATTTCCTCACGAGCAACGACCTGGTCCAAGTACTTGCCGAAACAACTATGACCGGTCAGCACCTGTACCAGAAAGGTAGGTAAGAAAGATATCCGTGCGCCCTGGTGAGCCAATTGTCCAGGTAAGGTCGGATCGCTTCTACTGTGACTATACCCGCAATTGGAGACCCAAGATCATACCTCCATTTTCGATCAGAGCTCTGTCGTCTGAGTCTCCAGTTTTTAGAGCATACATTCACAACGCTGGTCCAGTGCGATTTAGCATGCTACATTACCCCTGAATTACTACCGGGGTATGGATTCCCTCACGATGTTTTCTCTTGCCGAAAAGCATGATGATGAATGAAAAATCAAGCGCGTAAGTATAATTTTTATACCGAGAAACTTAATGATGCCTTGAGTGTAATGGAGTCCACGATTTTTGTAATACAAAAGCTTATAATCGTTATACCTGCAATCATTTGAATCTTTTCAGGAGGCTGTGGTTGTAAGGCTTCTCCAGCATCGGCGCTGGGCAAAAAGTTGGCTCCACACAAAGTAGGAATCATAGAAGCATTCACAGCAGTCACTGCTGCTATATTGTCACCCGATGATATCACTGAAACAAATGATATTTCAAATGCAATTATTTTACGAAATATAATACCTAATTTTGGTAACAATTTTTACAAAAACAACTAGGGTATAGTTATTACCGTGCTTTAGAGGAGGGAATAAATGCCCTCCTCTATAGCACTATCGCCAAATCAATATTATTTTCTTGTGTCTTACAAGATCATTATCCTTTTTGTCCGGCTTTAATGTTCCTATTAATAAAAGATTTTCACGGATATACAATTATTTTCTAAGATTGTAAAGTAATTTAAATTGAGTGTTAGTAATAAAAGCACACGCTTCTTATATAAGTTATTAATACAGCTGCAATTAGGAATTTAGTTATTAAAAAGAATGTATATAGAAACGTATAAAAAATACAAATATATTACCCAATGAAGATATAAGATTTCCCCAGACTTGACTTAACTGGAATATCATGAAAAACATTCCCAGGAAACGTACTAATAAAGCCTCCGCCGAAACATTGGATATTTTACTGTGTGCCTCTGATACCTGAAATTTCAAATTCAAATTATTTTATTACATGTGAAATTATATTAAACCTTGACATTTCACTTGTGAAATTTGGTAGGAATATTTCTTTTGCCGAGTAGAGGTCAGCTAAGAACGGATTTTACGAAATTCCACGCGCAAGGGGATTTTTTTTTTTATTTTATAAAAATTTCAAGTTGCCCTCCAACACGGGTCGGAGACTTTGTACATCTAAATATCGCATAATTACATCGTCATATTCTAGTTTTAACAATGTCTATCGCATCAGGACAGGCATAGACATTTTCAACGCTAAATAAGCTTATTAAGGCTATTAAACTTTGTGATTAATATAATTAAAATTAAGATATATATCAGTAATACAAATAAGCTAGCACTGCTAAACTAATACGTATAATACAAATTAATAACTAACGCAAGAGGGGTTGCGGGTTTATTATACGTATGTTTCCAATTTGTAAAACAATTTGCCTAAAGTAATGTAAATGTCACCCAAAAAACATTACACACCACAAACAATTATACCACAAACAAACAAACCACGCTGACCAATTCGACGGTTTATCTAGTACACTTATAAATATTAACTTGCTGCAAGGCAATGATATATAATTATTCTTCTTATGAGATAGTTTACCGATAAATTTGAATTAGTTACCATGGCAAATTTAAAAATATATAGCTCATGTCATTATACTCGTATACTAGTTATATGATGCGATAATAATAAACGTTATTCGAGTAAAAATATATATCGACGAATAAAAAACTAAAACTGCAAAATACAAAAATATTGTGTGTGTAAATGTATGTTTGTGTGCGTGTGTATATTTGTGGGTATATGTGTTTAACCGTATGTACGAGCGTAAATCCTAGAAGGGTGATATATTTTAACGAAAACGTTTTATCATAAAGATTTTCATTGTTATTTCTGTAATTTTAACGATATATGTACATATTACTAAATATCATGTTGTAAACTACACTATTAAATTAATTCTATACTCACCACAGATAGATAAGTACATTTAGCACACCATAAAGGACCTCCACCAAGTCCTACGAACAGACCCGCCGGTATCAGAGTATAGAAGCGTGGCCACAGTTGTGCAGCAATATACGGCATGTAAGTGACGAAAGATAGAGAAATCGCCCATTTCGTCCCCAGCCATCTGGAAATTTGTGAATTTATACGTTATACGTAAACAGTTTTTCGGAGTAAGATAAGAAGCAGTTCATTAACGTCCCATGGCTGGGCACGGGCCTCCTCACTCATAGCAGAGAGGGTTTTTAGAACATAAACCCTACCACGCTCCTCCACTGCGGGTTGGCAGGCATAGTACACTAGTGTACTCTCTATTCCTTCACTCTCATAGACCGATGTGACAGTAATCCGACACGATTAGAAAGAGATCAGGCGCAGAACCGATAACTTAACGTGCTCTCCAAGGCACGAGGGTGGATCATACCGCCAACATCCCAACTTCGGGCAAATATTGCGAAAATTTTAATAGTCTTAATCGCTTTCGAATTAGCCCAACCCGGGACTTGAACCTCATGTCTGTGGCCGAACATGCTGACCACTACACCAATGATGCAGGTATCTTTTCTTAATTTTCCCGAAATCTAATTTACAAACAACTCATATCTGTTATAGCTAATTTTGTTAATTGTAGACTATATTTAAACCTTGTAATTGATTTTATATTGACGTGAATAGGTTTTGAAATTCGCATCCATATGGGGACAATTAAAATCAAAGCGAATGATAACAAAATCGGGGGATACAGGTAATAGACCAAAAGCCCGTAGAAAAAATTAACAAGTGAAATGAACCAACGTGAATATCGCTTAGAAGGCTGTTACTATATCATAAAATTACTCTAAGCGCTTTGTTATCATTTCTGAGCGGTAAAGGCGAGTACACGTGTAAATTTATCCTAATATTTTTATTTGTTACCATTTATAATATACGGCTATAAGATACGCCGGTAATATTTAGTAACACTATATCAAAGAAAAAGTAGCCGTACATAAATTGATGATCTTACAGCAATTATCTACATTTCAGGAATTACTGCTGGCAGATCATAAATTTATGTACGGCAACTTTTTTTTGATAAAATTTTATTAAATATTACCAATTTAAATGACGGCATAGCGCTCAGAATTATTTTATGATATAGTAACAGCCTTTAAGCGATATTCACGTTGGTTGATATCACAGGATATTTTTTTTATGGGATTGTAATCTATTGGTGTTGTAACTACAGATCTGTCACCTCTATCCGAAATTCAATTACATAACTTGACAGCTAAAGGATCAAATAACTTTTTGCGCTAAATAAGGACTGTAACACATCGCGCGGAGGTTGGGGAAGCCCTGCCAATTTGAAGCTATTACCTATTACGAAACGTGTTCACGTACAACAATCAAGCTGTGATAATATCACGGCCACACCAATTTTGTTTTTTTTTAATTCTTATTGTCTTTTACGTAAAACAGTAAGTCTTGAAAAACATCTTTGAGTTATTCTACTTTTGTTTATATGTTTTCATTGCGTTTTTTTTTTCTATTATTACAACTTGATCCTTTATATAGAAGTGTTTTTATTTCCTATTTATCACGGCCATTTGTCACTTCTTCTTATGTATATAATAATGAAGTTATTAGTCACTTCAACCGATGGACGTCCACTGCTGGACATAGGTCTCACAAAATGATGCCCACAAGGCCCGATCTTGCGGCGACCCTCCTTATATCGTTGGTCCAACCTGTGGGGGTCTTCTTACACTGCGTCGTCCGGTGCGGGGTCGCCATTCCAGCACCTTCAGGCCCCAAAGTCCATCGGTTCGTCGGACTATGTGCCCTGCCCATTGCCACTTCAGGTTCGCAATTCGTAGGGTTATGTCGGAGACTTTGGTTCTACTACGGATCTCCTCATTTTATTTAGTCCCACCAAATTAATTACCTAAGACAATGTCTAGTAAAGTATAGACGGGACATAAACATATTTTAATAAAACTTTTAGTATTAATCTCACGAGAAATGAAAAAAATGATGAACGGTTTTAACAGTACTTCTCATACTATAACGCATATTACTCATAATATATATGTATAATATTTTAAGTGTTGTTTCATTTATTAGCTATAGCTTTAACCTGTTGACCTCAACACCTTATTTATCGAGGTTGTGAAATTTACTTCGCTAGTTTTGTTAGCAATTTAGTGTATGCTGATTGTGTAACAGATAGCTTTCAAATTATTATAATCATTTTAACCATGCTAACTTTGGTGATTATTGCCTCATGTTCATTTCTTTTTTAGGCTTTATCATTTCAGATAGTAAGTTTATAGGAATTAAATGAAATGTTACGTAAAAATACACGTTAGGTTTCGTGTTTCGTGTTTATTCCTTAGACTGCCCTTTTTTCGGCCCCGTAATTTGCCCACACTTTTTAACGGACACAGTAATCGTAGCCCCACTCCATACGTACTTTTTTGACGCTAAATTGGCTCTTAGGACTTAAACGTTCGTGAAAGACTACCAAATGTCATGATTTTTATGTTTGCTAATAGTTAACCTATACAATGTTATCTTTTGTTAATTAAATTAAGACTCTGGTGTAGCGTCATGTTGCGTTAAACTTTGAGATAGTGAAAAAAATCCGTCTTGTATTTATAGGTTCATATCCTAAAAATTAAAACTTACCTCAATGGTTTTCATTGTTATCCACATCACTTATATAATCAAAACCACAATTTATCGCAAATAAATACTCACAGTTTATAAAATACCACAAAAGAACTTAATGCCCTTCGACGCGACGCGTGCACCTTTAATAACGGTTACTTTGTAACTGATTTATTTTTTGTTTTTTTTTTTATTGTCTGGTTTAATTTTGATTTTGTTACGACAGTTACCGAGAAGCGACATATATTATACACATTATGACTTAAAAAGAAAGAGATTTCTGATTGCACGAGTTGAGACAGAACTATCGTATCATGACACGGGCAATCTATATGTGACTATATTATGAGAAATTCTGATATGCTAAAAACATCTTTCTGAACTTTTATTTATATATAATTTTATAGTAACATTTAAGGACTTTTCTACTGTCAGTAAAAACGTTAGATTCTAAATTAATGAATTGTTTTTAATTTAACAAACAGGTAATACATATAAGATCCTTGTAACGTGTTTATAAAACCTTAAATCTTTGTTAAGAATCATAACAAAGTAAGACTTTTTGTGATTTGAGTTCTTTCTATAACATAATACAGTTGCAAATACAATATAATGTGTAGGTGATATTATCCAATAATAGTGTTCAACTCGCTCTTAAACTGAGCGTTGATAAATAAATTACTCACTTGATGACAACAACCGGAAGGAATATATTGGAGAAAATAAGACCGGCATAAACAGCTGCTAAAGACGCAGTGCCTAAACCGGCTTCCGCATTAATCGAGCTCTGAAGATTTGCTGCACCCTGAAAACAAGATAAAAAGGAAATGTATTACATAGATGATTGTATTTTAACAATAGAAAAATCTATTTCTTCAAGTTGAACCTCTATATTAACACATATAAATCTACAAAATCAGCAGTTTTCAAAGTCCCCGGAGAACTGTCTATGGAACTAAGCCCTTTCGTATTAAATTACTGTAATAAACTTTATGTTTTTCACGTTCAATCTCACTTGTTTTAATAAGAATGAATCCAACAGTACTATAAATTTTTTTTTGGGAAAACGTACAAATAAGTAGAATGATTTAACAGCCTTCCTATTCAATTATTTACCAGAAATATAATCAATATCAATGCGTTCTTGTCAGAATCTAACAGTGCTGTATTAAGCCAAATGTGTTTTTGGGCATACGTGAAAATAATTGAGAAATATTGCCTGAATATTGAATTAATTAATTTGATACAAGGAATGTAGACGTTTTTTTTTCATTTATGGTTATTAAATGAAGACATTGTAGAGGTTTTTGTTTCTTTGAGATAAACCTCACCTCTTTGTAAGAAAAATATTATTACAGCTTCATATATTGACAAAAATCTTCATTACATTGTTTTATTTTATTATATTTTTAATTTGTGGAATGTGACAAATTTCTCTTGCTTTTATGTTATATGATCTCAATAATAAAGCCCTTGTAAGTACAAGATAGGCAATATTTTAGGAGCCTTGGTTCCATCATTCTTAGAGCAAAGTCATGTAAAAAATTTTAAAAATTTGAATGTTGATTATACTAGTAGCTTCTCTACTAAAGGCCCCGTCTTTTCATAAAAATATAAATTACCGTAATAAGTATTTTTTATATTTATGAATAATTTCTATAAAATTAATAATCTTTTTATCTTATTACTACTGTGCTACAGGAAATTTCTCTTCAAAAACAAAATAATATTACTAAAAACCAACTTACGCTGTAAGCAGTAAACTGCACCATAAATGCTATACTGATCACCACTACATTTTTCACAATCCGCCACGTCTCCGTCGGTTTAAAATCCATCTCCTTTGTCATTTTCATTGTATCCACTAATTAATTATCACAATAATCGTTAAAGTTCACTCGTATCATAAATTAAACGTGTTAACAGTCTGTGCGTAAATTATTGTAATTTAATTAGGTCAGTAGTAAATTAATTCACATTTGTTATATAACACGCATTTAAATGCCTATATTTTTTTAAAGGTTAATGTGGTTTCATTGACACAGTGTAATATGTGATGTTTTTATTCTTAGAGCTTGAGGATCTCCACTGAATGGATAATTTGTCAAATTGAATGTTATAAAACACATAGTTCTCGAAGCCGTGAAAATATGGGAAAACCTAGATATAATTAACAATCTAAGTCACTCGTGAGTCCACATAATTACATACAATTCTACTAACTAGCTATTGAGTAAAAGTTAAATCACATTCACTAATACAGAAGAATTACACGTAACTCCCGTTCCCGTGGAAAGACGGGAAAATCCGACTCGATTTGTCAACCTAACCAATTCTTAAATCAATGGGACACTTAAAAATTTTCATCAAAATCCTTTCAGTCTTTTAGAAAAAGTTCAATAAAGACACACGTATAAAATGCCCAAAACGTTAATTCTTGTGATTTTTCCTTTATACTGAATCATATATTATATTTCAATACTTGAATTGTTGTACATAGTAACACATTAATGCGGAAAATCTTAATTTATACTGATTATTTATTTTGTAACTGTAAAAACACTAAGTGCACTCAGAATAAATACTTCTAAATCAAATATATTAAAGACCTTGTATGTAATGAAACAACGCGTGTACAATCACTCAAAATAAGTACTTGCACTAAGCACTTCGACTTATCAGTTAATAATCGCATAGTTAACGCGTTTTCAAGTGTCTAATTTTAATTATGGGAACAATTGTAAGGGGCGGTATGGGGGGTTGGATAGATGGAATTACAAAGTAGCAACCTATTTGCGTCTTACCGCTAAACAGGCGTCCTTAATTATAAGGGAATATTATAGTTAGTTACAGAGTTCAGACCAACCATAGACATCTGGGAAGATTCCTAGAAAGAATCCCAAAAAATCACAATGTTTCCTTCCAAAAACTATTATGATAAATTCTGAACTAACAAATAAATTAGTGCAAGTAGTCACATCGCTAGCATAAGTCCTCAGCTCGATATCCGGCAGGAGCAATTTAGAAAATTGTTTTCTAGAAACTACCTCATGGGTCTTTTTTTTGTCGAGAGGGAAAGTAAATATAACTAAAACCCCCCGGTGGCCTAGCTCTACGTATAACGGAGAGCCCCTGGATTTCCGGAAAATTCACCGAGGCCCCAGCCAAGCTTTGCATTTTGGGCTCCTTCTATTAGGCGATACCTCTTGCTAGCAATAGGTGTTGCCATAGCAGATTAAGACCACATTAACCTGCCATCTTCCTGAAGTCGTATGAGTGCTAAGATAACGGCCACTACCCCCCTTTGTGACCGCTCCGACTCCAAGTTCCCAATATAAGGAATATGTTATTTCTGTCTTTCAACCGGCGTGCCCCTGTCTTTGCAGTCTCCGGGAACTAGTAGCTCTTTCCCGCTCTCGCTCAGCTCTCTTCTTCTTGACCAAGATGGATTTATAGAAGGAGACCACCGCCTTCCACAAAGCCTCTTTCGCCAGCATTTTCGCTAAAACGACTGTTCGGTAGAGGTCGTTCCCAATTTCACTGGCCAAGCGATGATTTGCTGTGGTCCAAACAGTGTGCTGTAGTTCCATATTGAGTTTTCTATTAAGACTTTCTCAATGTGTGCCCGAAGTTGGGAAGTTGGCGATGTGCTTCATCCGTGCCTTAAAGAGCACGTTAATCCGTCGGTCCTGCATCTGATATCTCCGGTTGTATGAGTTTTTTTTTATTTTTATTTTTTATTTATACTATTACTTGCCAACCCGCAGAGGAGCAGTATGGTGAGTCTATGCTCTAAAACCCTCTTTCCTATGAGTAAGGAAGACTGTGCCCAGTTATTAGTGTACTACTTACTTATTTTTATTATTTCATTACATTCCAGTACGATGCTGTAAAGAAACCATCCAAATATAATGTTCCTCTTTCCAGTTTAGCCCACTACTGTTTTAGGGTGTATTATCTTATTATATTTAACTTACGATCTCAGGCAAATGGTCTTTCAAACTAATATCTTACTTAAAATCACATTTTAAACGTCGTATTCCTCACATATTGTATTTAAGATACTCTGATGCAATAATTTATTTTTGTTTATAAAATTAATGAAAACAACCCTACGTCATCAAAACCGGTTGAGAGGTTTCGGAATTCATCGCCTTAAATATTGTAACAGGGAATCTTTTTATTCATTGATTTAATATTAACATTCCTTTTGCGGATAAGTTTTTGAGGAAATATTTTACCGCAAGTGTAGGTATTTTAAAATTCTTTCCAAACTTTCCAATGACGAAAACGAATGCATCAAATCCAAGACTTTTGCCATCAAAATAACATTTCGCATGTAGCCGATTACAACCTCATCTCTTCGTGCGAGGCCATCAAATGGCAAGTGATATTACGGAGATAACAATTTATTGCACAAGTTGTCATTAAACCGAACACAGTCATTAAAAATGTATTGAGTAACGCCAGAAGCGTGTAATAACAATACAAAAGAATTGCAACCTTATTCCTAAAGAGTGACCTCTTCAAAAAACTCAGATAATAAAAGGTCTTTCGTGCTTTGCAAACTGAAAGACGGTGGCGATTCCAATTGTTGTATTAAAGACGAGCTTCCTCGCTGGAGTAATGGTGCTAATACTTGTTTCGCTAGCAGAAATGCTGGGTTCGATTTCTGGGAGGGCATATTTAGGAAATACCACTTTCTAATTTGTCGAAATCTGTACTGGTTAGTCTTCGGCCGTCACTAGTCACTATAATCAGCAAAAACGTACCGCCAAACAAAGTTTAGCGATCAGAAAGAATGTTGTATAGAAACTATAAGAGGTAAGTTGCCTCTTACCAGATTAATGCGTTATTATGTAAGAATGTATCGTCATTTACTATCAGTTGAAATTACAGTCTGTTGGAAATTAAACAATTTATTTCCAACTAATATTTTGTCGATACTAAAGTATCCTAACAACTTCTAAATGGGTGGGTGTTTATTTTATGAAGTGAAACTTCTAAAGAACTTTGAGGGTAAAATGTTTATGGATGAAACGCGTGATTAACGTCACGAAGATGTGCAGCGTTTTTATGCTAATTCGTTTGAAGGTTAGGCTACTTAAATATTTACAAATAAAATGTGGCATTTTAATTTGACACTCGTCATTTAATAATTTAATAATACTACTATTTCATATATGTTGCCACATTGGTCTAGTGGTTAACTATATTCGACTACAGACATGAAGTCCTGGGTTCAAGTCCCGGATCGGGCCAATTCAAAATTGATATTGAGTATTCTATTAAAAGTTTCCTAATATTTGCCCGAAGTTGAGAAAAATTTGGCGGTGTGATCCACCCCCTTGCCTCGGAGAGCACGTTAAGCCGTCGGTCCTGCGCCTGATCTCTCTCCGGTCGTGTCGGATTCCCGTCACACCGGACTATGAGAGTGAAGGAATAGAGAGTGCACTTGTGTACTATGCCTGCCAATCCGCAGTGGAGCAGTGTGGTGGATCTATGCTCAAAAAGCCCTCTCACATATGAGTGAGCCTTTACCCAGTAGTGGGACGTTAATGGGCTGCTACTTACTTTTTTACTTACTTACTATTTCATAAATTTTTCTTTTCTGAATTATAAATTCGAAAACAAGATTTAATAAATTTTAATAATTTTTCTAATATTAGCATAAAACAATTCATTACATTTCTTAAATAATTAAATTCATTAAATTACTAAGATATCTTCTTTTTCCCCGTCCCTCTAAGTCTCGGAAATCTAAAGTTTTAGATTTGTATAAATATAAAGAAGACTAAGATTTGTTTGCCAAAGAAGTTTCACTCCTGACATGTGTACTTTGTACGCACGCACTTTTTATTCATTTCATCCATAATCTAGATCAGGAGTTGGCAACCAGAAGCCAGTTTCTGTGGCCCACGCAAGTAAAAATGAGAGTCAAGATAAATATGATTAAAAATGCAAAAACATAGTTTAATCTAAAGAAATTTGTACTTGTTGCATGAAATGTCGCCCTCACCAATATCCTTATAACATTTGTGGCTTATTTATAAGAAAAGATTGCCGACCGGTGATGAAGTCGCTCACTTAGAACAGATTTCCTCATATTTCCACAGAATCGAGAACTAAGTATAAATCACATTATATAATAAAGTATCCAGTGTTGCTATGCATAATAAAAAAGCCAATTCTTTTATTTCGCATGGCAACACTGAGTTTTTTCTGACATCAACGTGAAAAATATACGTAGTATATTATTTCAAAACTAAACAACTATTGTTATATACAAATGAAATAAAAACGAAAAGTATTATGTACTTATACGAGTATTCCCACACTGACTTTATCAAATAGAAAAAAATGATGATAATATTAAAATTAAAATATAATAATAAATCAAATGCCACTTGAGTTATTAATAAATATCAAACAAGAATGATTTCAAATTTAAATGTGAAGACGTCACTAATTGAAACAAAAACTATAAGGTTATTGTTATATATAAGACATCTATTATGATTTAATGGTTTTAATAATTAAAGCGTAATAGAATATAATAAATATCACATACTAGTCAACGCTCCCGACGTTTTGTACAAAAAAATACATATTTCCTAATTCAACGTAGTAGAAAGTCACTTATACTTTTGAGTCGTAAAATTTAGTTTTTTCCAAATATTATATAAACAATATTATTATATACAAATATTATAAACACTTAAATTCTAAGGTTCCTTTGCACCCTATTCTATGAAGATGCCACTCCAAACTCAGTGGAGTAACCCTTTCTTAGAACCTACTAGCTGTGCCCGCGACTTCTTCCAAGTGGAATAGTGTTTTAGGGTAGCATTTTTAATAACGTAGAGTAATTGTTCTACATATACATATAAATACATCTAAACTAATGTTACAAAGAGGAAACATTTCTGTTTTTTTATGTAAGTATGGATATATGTTTGTAACGTTTTCACACAAAAACTACTCAACCTATTTTAATAGTTTTTTCACCATTTGAAAGCTAAATTTACACTTAGTGACATATGCTATATTACTTCTTCGTAAAATATAGAGATCTCTAATAAAAATGCATTAATGTAACTCAAGATGTGAAAATATTAGTGACACAAAATCTGTCATCGCGTGGATAGAACAAAAACAATGTTTAACAGTATTAAAGAACGTACAAAAACGCCACTATACCATATATCCAACTACAATAGTTAGGGCACTTTAACTATTTTTTTTACATTTTAAATATCAATAAAAGTATCGACAATAATCACACCATATTATTCACACCTCTGTATTAATCCTCATCTTATTAAATGTATTAATTAAAATAGGATATTCCATTCAAAAGGCATAACGAATTTTAAAATAAAAGTATTTAAAATTGCATAAAGCATTAATATAAGTTTATTTAAGTATATTTTTATAAACTGCGTTTTTTATTTTCCAATCTTTTCCCAGAACAAAGATTTTGCGGCATAAAGGTTTAGCAAACTGACGGTATTATTCTATTTAAACGTAGCCTATGTCCTTTCTCGGTCTCTAGACTATCTGTGTACCAAATTTCATGTAAATCGATTCAGTAGTTTTGGTCTGGAAGCGCGACAAACAGAGTTACTTTCGAAATTATGGTATTAGTAAGGACGTCATCACTTATTATCAAGTGAGATCACAGACAAACGATAGTCTGTACACATAATATACTATTTATCTACTAATCACCAAATCTTTTCTTAAGTATTTCAAAACGATTCGCTAGTTCAAGGTCTTAATTCATTTATATTTCTATTTGTCAAAAGGTTGCACGAAAAACCGCACAATGGTCGCTATTAAATATCAAAGTTAAATTTCAATAGAGATATACATCTGTTTGATTATTTTTTTGTTAACATTTAAAAGATTCACACGATAATTAAATGCATTAACTGTTTTATGCGGTCCGTATATAATTACCAGGATATGTTAGATGATAACGGGAAATAGTTGTGGTAAATAAGATCCGTAATACATTACCCAAAATAAAGTAAGGCAAACCACAAAGACGTAATAGCAACAATAAAATGTTCAGATGGTAAAACAGATTAATATTAAGGTTTCGGAGGTTGTTTTGGAAGAATAGTGACATAATTCTAAGAAGTGTTATAACAGAGCCTTTGAAAGTTATACAATTCCCATTTAAATATGAGATTTTATGTCAAGAAAATGTATACTATTCGGAATTCTACTGTGTCCTCAATTATTACATATAAATTTTAGATTATCTGGATATTCTTCCCATGTAGTGAAATTAGAAGTGTACTTTCTGGTAATGAGTAAGATGGTAATCGACTAATCTATACTCAGAAAATTTCAAATTTTGTATTTTATTATGCGGCTCAGAAACCCCTAACTGAAAGGGTAAGGATTTGTTATTGCATAAGTGAAACCGACAAAAATCTTAGTAATCTGCTATATAAATAGTTTTCTAGTTCATGCTACATATTTTACTAAACGTATTATATACGAAAGTTTACTTCACAATTATACTGAACCACCAACATTTAAAAATTTCGTTTATCTATCTGTCCGTTTGTTTCGACTCGACATTCAATAGCATTATATTAAACTTTGGAAATTTAAATTAAAAAAGCATGAAGCCTTACAAAATCAAAATGTTACGTCTGTTAACACATTAAAAAAGTATATACCATTTTCCTTTACTATAGTTGCACTTCAATGTAACGTAAAAATTCATATTTCATTGTGATTGACTTTCCTCATCTCTAGGAAATAATAATGCTCACCAAGGTTGTCTGAAGGAAAACAGCAAACATATAATTTCCAACTCCTTATATATGTTTGTTAGTTAAAAAAATACAGAATTTTATGTCCCAGAGCTGGACCTAGTGCTCCTCAAACATTGGCTAGATCGTCGGCATGTATCGCTTTCCTTTAGGCTGGTGCAGGTACTAACTGGCCATGGATGTTTCGGCGAGTACGTACGTCAGATAGCACTACTAGAAAAGTCTCCTATCTGTCATCAGTGTGGTGCTCCTATCGATACAGTGGTCAACACTGTTGCAGAATGTCCGATTGGGGACCACAGCAAAATTCTCTGGTGTCCTTGGTCACAGCGGATCTCTCACTGCCATGTATAGTAGCCGCCATGCCTGAAAGTGAGATAGGATGGAAGGCTGTTGCCTCTTTCTGAGAGGCCGTCATCTCCTTGAAGGAGGCAATGCAACGAGGACGGGAAGCTGCAGTAGATACCGCTCTCCCACGGAGCAGGAAGGATGTCAGGGAGAATGTGTAAGGAGATGAGCCTCTGGCACTCCCCATTCAGGATGAGGAGGATGTCGCTGGGTTTTAGTGGGTATTCTGGCCTTGCCGGCGAGTCCCATACTCCATGCGTCATGGCAGGGTGAGTAAAAGCTTTTCCCAGCTGAAAAAGGGTTCCTCAAATATAGGTGTAAGGATTTAGAGCATTAACTTTCGATGTGCAGGTGTACACATCCCAGAATTTTCTTGGTAGATATAGCAATAATTACTGTATTTTCGCGTCACAAAAAGTATTACATATTTTAAAAAAATAACAAAAAAGGTTATGTAGAAAGGATATATACTACATAAGATGCACAACTTTATACCGCGATTAAAATACAGAGGGGGGGGGGGGGGGTAGGAGAATAAGATTACTTAACCTATTTTAAGACTTTCCAAATATACTCAAAATTTCATGAACATCGATCAAGCCGTTTGGGAGGAGTTCAATAACAAACACTCTTACGTGAGCTTTTGACGTGAATACGTCTCTTAAATCACATCTAAGTAAATAAAAATAAGTAGCAGCCCATTAGCGGCCCACAGCTGGGCACAGGCCTCTACACTCATATAACAAAGGGTTACTAGAGCATAGACCCATCACGCTGCACGCTGCAGGTTGAGAGGCATAGTACACGAGTGCACTCTCTATTCCTTCAGTGGATCAGGAGGGGAGTGAGATCAGGTGCAGGACTGATAGCCTAACGTACTCTCCGAGCCACGGGGGTGGAGCACACCGACAACTTTCAAACTTCAAGAAAATATTGAGAAAATCTTAATAGAAAATTCAATGTCCATTTTTGAATGTGCCCGACACGGGACTCGAACCTAGGACCTCATGTCTGTGGCCGAACATGCTAACCACTAGACCAATGAAGCAAATAACATCTATAAGGAGGAAATTCAAAAAAGAATGTAAACAAAATTGTGGGATACAGTTTGGTGTTGTGGCTTCATATTAATCACCATCATCACAATTTCAATTGCACCATTAGACAGATAAAGGATCAAAGAATTTATTACGCTAAGGACTGTAACAAGTTACGAGACGTATTCTTATACAACAAACGGCCGTGTCCAAAACGCAGACACGCCGCTTTTATTTATAATGTATTAATATATTTTAAATTAAAATGAAACCTATCCTTCATTTTAAGTCGAAACAAATCCAGCAAAATGAATAAATGTTAAAATTGTGTGAGTAGTTTCGCAGCCCATAGGCAACATCTATATAAGATAGATAAAAGAGATATCCAGGTATCTATTGACTCATCACGATCTCTCTGGAACCATAAGGCGTAGAGACTTGAAATTTGGTAGGAATATTCCTTTTGCCGAGTCGAAGTCAGCTAAGAACGGGTTTTTACGAAATTCCACCTGCAAGGGGGGTACGGGGGTGTTAATTAAAAACTTCACATTTACAGGCTATATCTTTTGTGCTATGTACAACTTGGTCATAAATTATTTTTAACATAATGAAAACTATCAAAAGTAAATTTTAGGAAATTTCACCTTCAAAGGGCAGTGCGGATACGTTTCTTATTTGTAAAACAATTTGCCTAAATTAAAGAAAATGCTACCAAATAAACATTGGATGGAGTCGCAGGTTCAGCTTGTATTATATTAAGTATATATTAATGATAAATGTCCTTTACTATGACAATAGTGGACGAAAAATTAATGATATAAAACTACTTAACACAAACCAGAACGAGTAACATCTAAGAGACGACTTAAATCCTGCTTTTGGTATTTAAAAAAATTGGTGTGGGCAAGTGACTTCAATTTATCAAAGACAATAAAAGTCACATGACATTTGAAGAACCCATCGCACCTCTAAATTTGTATTCTTTAAAAAAAAACCATACACGTGTCTTGGCAACGCTCACGTTTTCGTTTCAAACGAGTTTGATAACAATTTCCATTTTCTCAAGCATTCATTTAGTAATTATATTTTATGCGTTATTTATTTGCTATTCATCAAATGGCGAATGATTGTTAATTAAATCGTATTAATTTCAATATTTCCATAACAATTACATGTCAAATGTCTTTTACTATTAGTTCTTAGTCTCGCGGTTTCATCCACATAGATAGCGATTTCGTGGCAATGGAAAGTCTACTAAGTCAGGCTTATTTTCTTAGAGTGTAATTTTTATTAACCGACTTAAAAAAAAGGAGGAGGTTATCAATTCGTCTGTATTTTTTTTATGTTTGTTACTTCATATGTCCCGACTGGGTGGACCGATCTTGATGATTTTTTTTAAATGAAAGGTGGTGCTCGTCATGGGGTCCCATTTTTTTAAATCCAGTTCTGATAATGGCATCCATGAAAAAACCGGATAAGTGTTAAATTTGCATTAAGCATGTGCTATCCAGATGGAAGATCATTGGATCTCCCCAGCGGCTTACAGTAAGGATACGATTTATGGCAGAAAATATAAGTGTCTGTAATCAAATAGCAATAAGCTTAAGTTTGTTGCTGCATTGCAAAATGTTTGCTTCTGATTCACTCAAAATCAAAAAATAAATAAAAATTTTAACAAATAAAGACCCGCCTTCAAGACAGACTTATAAATATATTAATATGCTCTAAAAAGTAAGAAATAATTGCGTATTCTTTTATAGTGTTCTTCGTATTCTTATATTTGAAGTCTGTGTCAGCCAAGGTACCTATATACAAGCTATAGGTAGGAGAGACGCGGGAGCTACCAAACGGACACGCGGGGAACACCTACCTTGGGTGACACGGATTCCGAATATAAGAATACGAAGAACACTATAAAAGAATACGCAATTATTTCTCACTTTTTAGAGCATATTAATATATTTGTAAGTCTGTTTTGAAGGCGGTTCTTTTTTTGTTAAAATTTTTATTTATACTTGATATATCTTTTGAATGGAATGTCCTATTTTAATAATTATAAAAGTATTTTACAGGTATTGAAACGGCTTTTAATAAAATATCATTTAATAGAATAAGGATTAATAGACAGGTATGAATAATATGGTATGGTTATCATCAGTACTTTTAACTTTTAAAATGTAAATAAATTGTTATAGTGGCATAACTACAGTAGTTAGACATGTGGTGCCATGGACTTTTTTGTAGATATCAATACCTTCTATAATTTTGTAGAAATTATTTTTTGTTTCATGATCCCTATATGTTTTGAGAAAGTAATATAGCCATTGGATTCAGTGAAAATGCAGCTTTCTAATGATGTATAAAATTTTGAAATCAGTCCAGTAGTTTTTGTAAACATATCACAAACATACAAAAAATTAAATGTTTCCTGTTTATAATATTAGTTTAGACAAATTTCCTCTCAAGATCAAATAAAATACACTTTTCAAAACTTGTATTGGATAACTATTATTTTTGAAATGTTTTACATCAAATTATACAGCACCATCTATTAAAAGTTCTTTTAAAAAAAATGAAAAGTTTCTTTCTGTGTAATGCTTAAGATGTTCCCGAGATTCGCTAAGGGACTTAGGAATTTACTTACACGTTTATTTCTTCATATTACTTGTTTAAGATTCGAGATATATCAGCAAACCTGCTGCTAAAAAACACATCACCAGATTAATTCTGTCGTAATTTTGGTAAAAACTGCCAGAAAATAATTAATTAAATAAACACGCTTTTTATTATTAGAGAGAGTTCATTACACAGATAAACTTGAGATATGATAAATTCCTCTTCTAATCTTATAATTGCTAACAGTAAACACTACCTTTAAACTAAAGATTAAAAGATAAACGCAAATAAAACTAAGGTCGCCTTAATCCCAATGTTATCCTTATAGATGACAAAGCAGAATACAGCAAATATGGTGCCCGGCCTTCCACAAGGCTTCTTCTTGTTTGGGAAAGATGTTACATTGAGATCTCGATATTACATTTCCGCTATCCTTTAAAAGATTAAACTCATTCATTATAAATTACGATTACATTCAAACAATTATGGTAATTCTATCGCTTTTCTTTTAGAAACCAATTATATTGGTAGAGTAGTTGTATATAGTTTAAATTTTACAGTAATGAATCTCAGCTGTAGTCAATTACTGGTTTTTACTCTTAATAGAGCCTAAAAAGCTATCAGTACAGTATTAAAACCATAATATTACAGTAGTCGAGCAAACCATTGTAACACAAAACTAACTTTAAAAGAGTAACCGTTGAGTTTCTTCAGCGTATTCAACTTTCCGAAGTGGTAGATTTGTTACCAATGAACAGACTTCTAAGTATTTAAAAGTGGTTTTTGAGCCTACTTGGATAAATAATATTATGATTTTTGAATCAATTATAGTGGCAGATATTATCATTCATTGATTTAAGCTCATAATTGAGCCTAAATAGCGTTTAGTACAATGGAAGACCATATAATTACAGAAGTAGATAAACACGAATAGTGTTCAATTATCACCGTGATAGAGCTAATTTATGCAAAGAATATAAAGAACAATGTGTATATAAGAGAGGGGCCTAGATCGTTGGTTGTGCTGAAATATTATAGCATATATAGGTTTGATGACCACTTACATCCAGCTGAAGTTTCTAAATGGAAATTATGGTTTTGAGGTAGTACGTGTACTGTATTGACTCATCACGATATCTCTGGAACCATAAGGCAATAGAGACTTTAAATTCGGTAGGAATATTCCTTTTGCCGAGTTGAGGTCAACTAAAAACAGATTTTGCAAAATTCCACCCGCAAGATGGGTTGTTAATTAAAAAAAATTAAATTTTCACATTAAAAAGCAATTCCAACTTCACAGTTACAATCTATATATTTTATGGTATGTGAAACTTGGTCAGAACTTTTTCTTTTACATAATGGAATCTATCAAAAGTAAATTTTAGGAAATTCCACCTTCAAAGGGCAGTGCGGGTATATTTCTTATTTGTAAAACAATTTGCCTAAATTAAAGAAAATGCTATCAAAAAACATTCCACGCAGACGAAATCGCAGGTCCAGTTAGTATATAATATAGTCAAATCAAAGTCTCTGTATGTACTGTTAAAATGGCAGCTTTATGTTAATAAAATGTAGCATTTGTTATTCCACATAATAACGGATAAAATATAGATAAAAATGTAATGGTTTGGTTAACACGTTCGCTGCATTATGCGATCTATCAGATCTTGTGCAGGACTTTCGTATTATGCGTTGTGTATAATCGCGTTGTTTCACTCCTTGCGGGAGGCTATAACGTGTAAAGTTCTATTAGTATGAGTAAGACAAATATACCTATTTGCTTCCTACTTAAAGATGAATTCAAGGACATAAAAAATAGTGGTAGATTAGATCCCTAACGCACAGTAGTATAATTATTTTTATTCCTTGCGTAATGGAACATGTCGATTTTCTTAGAAACCCGAAAACATATTTTTAGCAGACTGATTAGATCCCTAACGCAAGAAAGGGTAAGTTAGGTACGAAATCGTTTAGGTCCCCAAAGCACCAGCTGACAGTTCTTTAGAAATGATGGCGCAGTGAACGTGTTAAGTACCATGCAAATATTCATTTGTATTTATTCAAAGGCTATTTATTTTAACAAGAACAACAAAGTACGTACGTTTCGTTAAGTTTGGAAAGGAATTCTTTAATATTTCTGTTAATGACAGCAAAAACATTAACAGCAGAAATACTTCTGCGGTAACAAACCTCACGAAAAGTCGTAACGTGTAAACACAAATATACTTTAAAAACTTTACAAGATTATTATCTTTTTTAAACCTATTTTCCGTGAAAATGTTACTTAGTTCCACTGTATTACATTGTGTCAGGCTTTATCAGGACCGCACTTCAAAAGGTGAAAAGTGTTATAAAAATTAAGATAAGAAATTATAAAATATGGTTTTAGAAATTTTATTATTTCTGACCAACTTAATTGACGACCTTGCTCGCTTTGCTTTCACAGATCCTAGCATCAATTCCCAACAGAGGACTATTAGGAATGACGTGACGTAATTTACTTCTTACCAGGTGATAACATTATAATTTTAGACTGTATCATCTTCACATCAGATAAAACGAGAGTCAAACGCTATCCAATGAACAATTTATAAACCATTAAAGGATGTACAATAGTCTACAATCGTGGAGTTACACTATTTGCATTATTAAACGATAATACGCTTTCGCAGAACCTAAAATAGGATAAATGTGAAACGTGGCTAGGCGCATGAGAATAATTTTTTTACGGATGAAACGCGTGATTAGCGTTACGAAGATGTGCAACGTTTTTTATACTGATTCGTTTGAAGGTTAGGTAGTTTTAATATTTCTAAATAACATGTGGCATTTTTATTTGCCACTCGTCGTTCAATAATTTAATATACTAATTAATAAATACTTTTTTCTAAATTTTAAATTCAAAAACAAAATTTAACTAATAATTTCTAATGTTGACAAAAAACACGCGGCAATTCTTCATTTGAGATTTCTATAAATTATTTATATTAATTTTCGACACTTTTAATTTATTAATGACAATAAAATTCGTTAAATTCGAAACATATGTTCGCGATCATTATTATTTTATTTGTGGATTGCTATTAAATTACTATATATTGGCTTATTAAGCTAAGGTCTTTGTAGTTATATCAGTGAAACGTTTACATGCACTACATCCGGTTTAACGCTATTCCGGAAATTCTCAAATTTAATCAAAACTTCTGTTTAATCGTCATTTCCACGACGACTGTGATTGGTGGACTTACTATTTTGGGACGTTTGGTATAAGAAATGTTGCACAGGAGAATGAAGGATCATTCGTCTTGTGACAGTTCTTAGACTGTATTATCGTTAGTATTGTGTTTTAAGTCATTGAAACTAATGAAGAATTTGAAAGTATTACTTAGTGGGCGACTCTAAAACATATTTTTTTTCCTCCCTCTAAGTCTGAGTAAAGTAAGTTTGCCAAAGAAGTTTCACTTCTGACATGTGTACTTTTGTACGCACGCATTTTAATTTTTAGTGTTACTTATAAAACAGCTTCAATCCATGGAGAAGAAGGTTCAAAGGGATTGTTAAAATTCAATGAACCACGCTGAATTAATAAAAAAAATGCTTACTATCTAAACTTCAAATTTCAAATCTCACAACTTAATAAATAATGCGAGTCAAATATTATTATCCAAGTCCACCAAATGTCCGATGGTAAAACTCCATTATTATTAAGTTATTCAAAAAAAAGCTTAATTTATAATGTTGTCTTGCAAATGACTTTATTGTTATTAGTGTTTTGTACAAACTATTTTCGTCGCTGACTATATGTTGATACCGGTTTCTATAAACAAAAAATATATTTCAATGATGGCACGATACGAAATTATGAGAGTTACAAAGATATTGATCAGAACTTTGCTAAATTTCAAGTCAATCGTGAATACTTTTCAAAGTTTCTTAATGAATAAGTAAGTTTAGTAGTTTAAAACCGTATTGGCATATTTATGTTTCTAATGTGTCTAGTTTGGAGCACATCAGTTGGAATGGTTTAAGAATACAACGGTCATAAGTGGCAATAATTTGATTATATGTGTCAAGGAACAGAGAGTGCACTTGTGTACTATGTGGTAGATCTATATTCTAAATAAACTCCGTTCTGAGGGCCTGTACCCAGCAGTGGGACGGTATAGGCTGATATTTAGCTTACCTTAATTCATCAAAACAAATAAGGCATTACATAGAATAAATTAATTCCTTAACAGAATGCTAAGAAAACAGTAATGAAATCTAATATCTCCTTAGATTTTCGTGATATATCAAGGTATTTCATTATTAAAATCATTGAAAGTATATTTTAACTATAGGCGAAATTAGAATTTCTAACATATGTGATTTAATTTAATAAATTTATTAGCTATTCCCTGCGGTGTCACTCGCCTCGTTAATGATTCCGTGGAGATATGGGTAAATTCGTTATTTATCGAATCGAATTATCAATCTAAACCATTCTTGAATCCATCTAAAAACACACAAAAGTTTCAACAAAATCTGTCCAGCTGTTTAGGAGGAATTCAATAACATACACACGCACATAAGAATTGTATATGAAAAGGCATATAAGGGTGTCTAATAATTCACTAGAGCAACCCCACAAAGATTACCTCCATCAAAATTACATGTACCAGTTGTATTCTAATTTAGTATATAACTTAGATTTTTTCGTTTTTAAGTGAATTTCTAAATTATCATTATTCTATTTAATTATCATTATATTTATTTTTTGTATTATCATTGATTATCATAAACTTTAAGTCATATTGTAGTATCTGTATAGATAATAATATAAATTGTAATAACTGAAAAAATAAATGTTAGCAAATAAAAAAGAGATGAGCGTTACAACGGAAATCGACAAAACCTTGACGTCGAATCTATTTCATAAAAAAAACAACTAATTGATCAAACGCTGAAGACGATAAAAAATCTTTTTATGCAAATATCAATCGGAAATGAGCGTTTCAAAAGTAACGTATTAGTTTAAATATTGTAAGTAAAGGTCACGTCTATTACAACTACAATGGGTAGTCCATTATACAGATTGAAACTGACGTGCGCTTGGAATTTCCCGTTACCGACGAGTTAGCAATTAACCCAGTCAAAGCAATATGACAATGAAAAATTTGAACCTACGTATTTTCACACTTTAAACTTGATTATAAAAATACTTATAAAAGTGAAATCTAGCAAATTCTGAAATAGGTGTTGAATAATAAATTTTATTACATGTTGCTTTGACGTGCTGTTCGAGTCATTTTTTATTGCTGACAGCTTTACCGTGCTTTATTTATCCCAGGTGATGGTAAGTGATGATATAGTCTGAGGTAGAATCCTTAAGTTTATTTACTATTTGTATTTTTATTATATTTCATTTTGGTTGTAATTCAAATTTAAAATTATTATTATTAATTTAAGTTTCGTTTTTCTGTAATTTTTTTTTATTATTTGCGTTACATTCTATTTACTTATAAATAAAAAGTGTAAACTGGGATAAGTAACTTTTTATAAAATTAAATATATAGGAGCGCAATAACCTAAATGGCGGTAAGAAGTAATTTCCCGTTTATGGTTTCTACAGAGCATATCATATAGAGAATGCAAACGTTTTTTCTTGTTGGGGCGTCTTTCCTAAATTTGCCTTTCTTATAACTGAACCCAGAACCCTCTGCTAGCAAAGCGTTTGCCCTATTGAGCCCATAATACCTATATGATTGAGACCGTCAGAAATGAGGGTTCACACATAAATATAGTGTAAGAAATCTTTTAGAGAAAATATCCCGAATTATTTATTTTATTTGCCCGACCCTGATCAACTATTATCTAAAAAAACCACTTCAGCAACGAGGTTATTTACTAAAAAATATAACTATTCATTAGCACTGAACTTTATCGTAATCATAATTTAAATATGGTACAAAAAGTATACATAAAATAAATATTTTTAGACTACTAGTAGACCCAGCAAACGTTCTTTTGCCAGTTTCAGTTATAATATAACTATAACCACAATTAAAAAATAGGGGTTAGTGATAGAAAGGTGAAAATTTATGGTTGTATTTTTTAATTTCACATCATAAAAACAATTTAGAGGTGGATCACCCTTTGTTTAAGGGGATGAAAAATAGATGTTAACCGATTCTCCACCCTAGCCGATATGCACGCTAAGACTCACGAAAATCGATCGAGTCCACCGTGCCTCGAGAATTTTATATATTAGATTTAAGATTGTATTCTTTTAATAAAATCTCGGTTTGTGTAGTTAAAAATTAAGTAGCGATAATCTAAACTAATGTTATAAAGAGGAAACCTTTGTATTTTTGTATGTGTATTTATAACGTTTTCACACAAAAATTACTGGTTTCAAAAAATTTTTCATCATTAAAAAGCTGCATTTTCACTTAATGACATAGGCTGTGTTACTTTCTCAAAAAAAAAATAGGAATCCCTAATAAAAATGCGGTAACGTAACCCAAGGTGTAAAAAATTCGTCACAAAAATCTGTCATCAGTTGTGCTGCGGAAACTATAGATTATGTAACAAAAAAATGTTCTACAATATTATAGAACTTATCAATATCTACGAAAAAGTCTAGTATACCATATGTCTATTTACTATAACTAGTTATGCCACTATAACTAGTGATAAATAATTTGATAATAAAAGTAACGGATCTTTTTCGGCTAAATAATCGATCCTATTTTAGCAATGACGACTTCCTAATACTTTATTGGTTTGTGTTTGGTCTATTTATGTACAGTATAACTGTTTGTTTCCCAAATAAAATATAAAAGCCTGAGTAATAATGCCTAATATCAGACTCTGATAGTTTTAAGATGATAAAGGTTCTTTATACATATTTATAATACCTTAATGTGTTAATTATTTATTTTACAGCTTTGCTGGCATAATGGTATGTACAAACTTCGTTTACTGAAGTGTTCAATTCAATATCCGGCAGGACAAATTTAGTAATTTGCATATAATAAACACAATTATTAAAAATAAAAAAAATCTACTCTTTTAGACTGTATCATCACCTTTTTTTTCGTTGTGAAATGCACCGCACTCATGACAGGTGGGCGTTTCCTCACGGCCAACGACCTGGTGCAAGTACTTGCCGAAGCAACCATGACCGGCAAGCACTTGCACCAGACGGTAAGAAAGAGAGCCGTGCCCCCTGGTGAGCCAATTGTCCAGGTGAAGTCGGATCGCCCCTACCGTGACTATACCCACAGTTGGAGACCCAGCGACGGTGAGAGCCCTGATGCACCGGATCAGGCCATCGTAAGAGTCAGTTACGTACCTCTGAAAGCCCTTGTAGCTACCCTGCACTGACAGGCGTCTGCAAGGATTTCCTCCCGCAGCTCCCAAGTGGGGTCGCCTGCAAGGAACTGTATCATCACTTACCATCACGTAAAATTATAGACAAGGACTAATCTATCTCCTCCAGTCGTGTCGTATTCCTATCACATCGGATTATGAGAGTAAAGGAAT
This sequence comes from Elymnias hypermnestra, assembly GCA_015832385.1. NCBI lineage: Eukaryota > Metazoa > Arthropoda > Insecta > Lepidoptera > Nymphalidae > Elymnias > Elymnias hypermnestra. The sequence goes on from JACTOM010000044.1 coordinate 1,944,952, forward strand.
GGAGAGTCCACTTGTGTACTATGCCTGCCAACCTGCAGCGTGGTGGGTCTATGGTGTATTAATCCTATGGTGGGTCTATTGTGTACTAAAGGCCCGTGCCCAGCAGTGGGTCTTTAATAAGCTGCTACTAACTTTACTAATCCATATGCTTTTAAAATATACTATACATTTCATGATAATTTTTCATGTCTATATCGTGAGTATTATGTAACCACTGTAATGTGATATCGTAATATGACACGATATAACCTATAGTGACTTATTCATAAATAAGCTATATGAAATATTGTATTTAATTTGATGAGTAGCTAATGCTTTCCTTATCCACGTGTACACAATGAAAAGCAACAAAATACGTGCTCTGACATATTTAAAAGATATTGATTGGGCACGTAAATTCAATAATTGTAACGTTAGTAAAGTTCTTAAGTATTATAAAGTGACAACTTCATTAGACCGAGTCTATCCTTTAGAGGACACATGATGATAAGAAAGTTGGATTTACAAAAACAAATCCGTTTAGAAGTAAATTACATTGAAGAAAAACTTTGAAAATCAAAAAATTCCTTATTTAAGCAGGCTCAAAGAGCACTTTTGAATGATCAGTAGTCTGTCCGTTGGTAAATAATCTATCAGCGGTTCGAAAAGTTGATTCCGCTGATATGAAATTGGCAAGAAACTCAACGGTTACTCCTTTATAGTTTTTTTATAATACAATGTGTTTAGCTTTCATGTGCAACTGGAATCAATTCCAAACATCTTTGTCGCTTAAATAATCTGAAATTTTACAATCTGATTTTTGTAATTGGACGTTTTGATCATATTTGTTTTATATAAAAATGTATTAAATTCACATTGCCAAACGCAAAGCAAGTGAAAACCATTGTTAAACTTAATAATGAGGAACTTGATCTGCTTGATAATATCATTTTCTATTGATTAATAGTTATATCCATAATGTTACTATATAATATAGTAGTGTAGCGATGGTTATATTTATTTTGTTCACAGTGTACTATTTTATTAAAATGTCGTCATAAAAACAATTAGATAGAACAGACTGTATATTCCAGAAGGTCTGTCTTTCTTCTTTAGCACAGTTCTTCTGCAATATTCAGTATACATTTTGTATATGCCTAAAGTTATTTAAAACGTTAGTGAAATAAAGCTTTTTTGTTAACAAATATAAATTTACGTGGGTGAAAACGCGGGGCATTGCTAGTATTAGATAAATGCATTTATCCAAATTTAAACACAAACTATTTCTATTTCTATAAAGAGTTAAAAATATTGCAGTAAAAATTTCCATAGCGTAGTTTCAGACAATAGCATGCCATCACAAGTACGACTAGACGTTTCGCGTATTCTAATAGTTAAAAGTAACAAAATCATTTAAATTACAATGTTTTGCTTTTCAATCGGTTACAACGTTTGACAATAGAAGTATTCGTTTCTAGTTCGCGAAACTTCTCAAAATAAATGGCTTCGTACTCTTTGTATTGTGTATTGAACAACTGCGAAATCTAAAAGACTAGATGTACTTAGCAGTGTCACCCAAATAATTCCTGATCCCAGAGAAAATATGAGAAAATACATTCTTATTTTTTTGTATAGACTTTATTGCCCCCAGTGTAAAATTACAAACGGTAAAAAGCTAACTAAATTAACAAAATAAAAAGGTCAAAGGTGGTCCTATCGCTTACAGCGTTCTCTAACAGACATCCGTTTTTTCAAAGAAAAAAGATTGATTTAATTTAAATTATAATATAATAAATAAAAATAATTTACTCGAATATATATATATATATATATATATATATATATATATATATATATAACAGTTTGTTTCTTTTGAATTTGTATTAGAGAAATCATGATAATTCTGTGATTGGTGATTCGCTTTATATTTATACTAGCTGTTTTCCAAAGTCTTACCCGAGTATTTCTTAATCTCGTGGAAATATGACAGAATCTGTTCTTATTGACCGTCTACGTTGGGATTGGAGTAACTTTGCCAAATTTCAATTCAATCGGACCTATAATTTCAGAGAGTTAGTGATGAGTCAGTAAAAGGTAATATTGAGCAAGAGGGCAAACATATAAGAATTTAGAGTTCAAATATCTATATTGGTAGAAAGTGACCTTAAAATCAGTCAAGCAGTTCTTAATGGGAGTAGCTCTATCAGGGAAACAAACTACATAAAACCATCGTAAAATAGCAACATTAGGAGTACTAGAGGGTGGTGGTGGTTTCCTTTTGTGAAGATATTCTTCGCAAAAAGGAGACTGCCGAAAGAACCCGTGAAAGGGTTGACCCCGAACACATGGGCGTTCATCGGGTCTGCGGCGATAACCAAACTGCAACGGCTGCCAGCGCTGTAAAGTCGAGAGTTGTCAGGAGGGGGGGGGGGGGGATCTCCCAATTGAGCGATAGATAGATTGATCTTTGTGCAAGGATGGCACTGGTGCGTTCTGCCCAAGTTGCCGGAACCACCCCAGTGGGTAAAAATGCCACATAACCCGACTTCCTTTCCCTAGATCTCGGGTATGATTTGAACATTTCCCCCTGTCAAAAGAAAATAAAAAAAGGAGTACATTGCTTAGTAAGGCACGCGGTAATGTGGAGATTCCCTTTTTTAGACACAACACAAACCTATTACTAATCAAACAGTATTTTGTCCAAACCAAGCGAATAATTAATAAACAATATCCTGGAGGGAATTAACGTTCAAAAGCTTCCTAAGCAAAGAAATATACAGATAAATAGAAAATATTAAAACAAAAACGTTATTTTTGCATTACAGAAATATTAAAAGAGTACTCTGATGAATACACATCGACGCCCCCAATTTATATAGAGTCAAGTATAAAATCCAAATTTTATAAGGCAGTGTTTCAAAGATAACGTATTTATTAAAATACTACCTTTTATACTAATAATATGTTTTCATAAGCATCAAGTAATGACCTACGGTTCTGAGACGTGGTGACTATGGGCCTCATGCGGAAGCTCAGAGTCATTCACCGTGCGATGGAGAGGGCTATGCTCGGAGTTTCTCTACGTGATCGAATTAGAAATGAAGAGATCCGTAGTAGAACCACAGTCACCGACATAGTTCTACGAATCGCGTACCTGAAGTGGCAATGGGCGGGGCACATAGTCCGAAGGACCGATGGACGTTGAGGGCCTAAGGTGCTGGAGTGGCGATCTCGCACCGAACGGCGCAGTGGAGGCATACCCCCCACAAGGTGGACCGATGATATAAAGAGGTTCGCCGCTAGCCACTGGAGCCAGGCGGCGCAAGCTCGGGCCTTGTGGAGGTCATTACGTGAGACCTATGTCCAGAAGTGGACGTCCATCGGTTGAAGCGACGACGACGATTCATCAAAATTACAAAAACTTTTTTATGTAGGAATCATTCATTCATTCATTCATCAAATATTTAGTTGTTATATAAGTTTTCGATAACGATTTACTCACACATTGGAGCTGATGAATAAGGACTCCAAAGATGTGTTAATCTAATAGGCCTGGACCTGTTATTAAAAAATACAGTAAAAGTTTCACTTTTCCGAACATTGGCATACCAAATCGTTTGCAAAGTCAAGTACGATTAATTTTTGCGAAAGTATACTATCAAAACTCATTTATGTTATCTAACACAGCAAAAAGTTTCACTGTTTATTCAAAGTTCATCAACCTCGGTTGAGAAGGAATCTTAAAGGGGCCAACTTGTTCTGCAGAATTTAAGTGCAAAACAAGTTATAAGGCTTTATTATTTAAGTATATATGTACGCCTTTTAGTGCTAATTTCTATCAGGCTCCTGGTTTTACGATCAGGGCAAATAATTTGTAATTTAGATAATGCTATCCGTCCATGTTTGTACATATGTGTGTGACTGAACTTGAGTCGTATACATAACGGGTATCTCCATATTTCCACGGGATCGGGAACTATACAATTGATAACGTAGAGAACATCTACTATGTGAAATAAATACAATATATTGACGGCTTCGATAGCGCAATTATTGCTCCCTTAGCCTAGGCCCTAGGTTTAATTCAGGCAGAATTTAAAAAAAAAATTGTATTTTCCTTTAATTTGTGTGTAGCTAGTTAACGTTATTTCCATCAATCAATTATTGCTGACAATGTGGTCACTAGCCACAGGTTAAGCTTCTCATCAGGCCAAACCTACTCAAATTAGAATATACTATTATTGACATGATACAACAGTTCTGTCACAACTCGGGCAATCATAAATATAAGCATCTCTTTCTTTTTAAGTCATAATGTGCATTCGCTTCTCTTTCTCAATATGCGCGGAGATAACACCAGATAATAATAAAAAATTAGTTACAAAGTAACCGTTACTAACGAGGCGTGTGTCGCGTCGAAGGTAGTTTTTGTTGTATTTTTTTATTTTTTACTTTCAGCATGTACAAGTACAAGTGAAACCCCGTCAGGGCGTTGCAAACATAGCGTATTACAATGACAAATAATTTAAAATAATTATAGCTAAAACATATAGTGCAAGATATTATTAAATTTCATTTTCAAAAGTGCTTATATTTAATAAATTAATTAATAAATAAATGATATTTTCTGTTATATGTATTTCTATTATATGTATTATATGTAATATTTTATAAACTATGAGTGTTTATTAGTGGTTATTTGTGTTTTTGATTATATAAGTGATGTAAATAACAATGAAAACCCGTGAGGTAAGTTATAATTTTTAAGATATGAGCCTATAAATACAAGACGGACATTTTTCATTATCTCAAAGTTTAGCGCAATACGATGCTACAGTCTCAAGTCTCATGAAAGATAACATTGTATAGTGTAAATATTTGTAAACATAAAAATCATAACCTTTGATAGTCTTTCATTAACATATAAGTAGCAAGAACCACTTTAGCGTCTTCCGACCCAATAAACGTCCGTGCGGCTCGGGGCATGCCCCGAGCCGATCAGTTAAAAAGCGCGGGCAAATTACGGGGACTAAAAAAGCGTGGCCGGACAATGTATGGGTTATCTAAATTTGCCCTTTTATGAATCGAATCCATGACCTGCGAGGTGAATAGTCGCTTTTGAAGGCCCCGCTGGCGTAATGGTGCGACTAATCGCTTTTCTAGCCGAGGTCTGGGGTTTGATCCCCGTTAAAGCGAGTTTAGGGAATTAGCTAGTTAACAACAAGCAAAGATGTACTGCCAAGCAAAAGATTTGTGTGCTGATACGATGCTGTGTAGAAACCATAAAATGTAAAATTGCCTTTTACCAGATTAGCACGCGGTCTTAGACTGTATTATCATATGCCACCAGGTGTATTGGTAAGTCACACCATTATGCCACAACCATCCACTCATATCGTTTAAATTGAACTTAGCACTTCTGTAAGCAAGTCTACTAACATATAAGCATGTAGCAATAAATTTAATTAGAAATATATTTGTATTGGTTTTATATATTTTATACGACCCAGTTTCACATTTAATTGCCTATTGGGGTAATTAATTTTGTAGACCGGTTAATTGATTAGTTATTAGCATTATGTGGAATAAAAAAAAAACTGTATTTGAAATTTTTTGATCTAGAACTGCGATAAGCTTTGAAAAATGACGTATAAACTCAAGCAAAAATATATTACTACGTTAATAAAATGACCTTAGTATGGTATGTGACGGCTGATTAAATATAAAGATATATACTTAAGAATATAAATTAATTTACATATCTATTAAAGTATATTGGAATTTTTAGAAAAACAAATAAGCCTACATAAAAAGGTAAATAACAGCCCATTATCGCACTGCTGGGCACAGGCCTCCTCACTCATATGAGCGAGAGTTTTTAGAGCATGGACCCACCATGCTGCATGGTTGGCAGACATAGTACCCAAGTACACTCTCTATTCCTGGGCTGGAGAGATATCAGGTGCAGGAAGGACGGTTTAACGTGCTCTCCGAGGCACGGGGGTGGAGTACAACGGTAACTTCCCAACTTCGAATTATTAGAAAATTCAATATCCATTTGTGAATTGGCCCTACCCGGGACTCAAACCGAGGACCGCGTGTCTGTAATCGAACATGCTAATCACTAAACCAATGAGGCAGTCAATATATCTACATAATTCTACACAATTGTAGTATTGATGTATTACGAAGCCTTTTATATTTGTTTTGTTTATCCCTTAAATGTATAGTGTTCTCGTCTTCATTATTGTACTTTATTTAATTCGAATATGACAAAACAGATGAAATATAACAACTATATTATGTAAAAAGTCAATTTAATATAAAAACACAGCTATTAATGTTTTAAATCCGAACTTTAAAAACATTTACGTAAACAACGTAAGACGTAATCAATTTATAATCTTTACATATTATAAACCTAAACACAAAACCAAATATAACAACATAATCAAAATATAACAACATATTGTTATGAAAATAAGAGATCGGTTATAACAACCCAATGGCAATGTCCCGGCCGATTTTCCATTTAAACTAATATGTAAAACATACCGTCTATAACGACATCGGGTACAGGGACATGTCGCTTAAAACAACGAAATTTTATCAATATTCATCATCTATAACTACCAAACGTTTACTTGTTTCAGGAAAAAAGGGATGGTTTAAAAAAATATGACTTTAATGACCGATTACTTTAAGAACTAACTCTATTTTACAAACTGTAATTTTTATTATTTGTTTTATAAACTTTTTTGATTTATATTTTTCCAAATTTTATTTGAAAACTATAACCTATACTATACTACAAACATACAAATATCTATTAATATAAACGTGTGTATATTTCTTTTAAAAAATACCGAATATAACATCCGAAATATGTTATAATGACGTTAAAGCCGGTTTCGACTGCATTATATCTGAAGTATGCAATTTCATATTAATATAACCACAATTTATTATTATTTATTAATATATATACATTGAATCTGAACTTTGTCTTAATAAAAAGCCTTAAAATAATTCCAATTTATATCTAATATTTGTGTAAATAAAATTATAACATCGGTTATGATGACCACAGATATTCACAACATAGAATGTCTTACGTAAATTGAAGATATAAGATTAAAGTTATGTTATATGTTATTTCAATTTAAAATATATGAAATTCACTTTAATTTTTACGTTAGAATGTAGATGTGTTTATTCACAAATTCGCGATATTATAGAAACATTAAATTTAAGCGCGGTTATAAGGTGCGCGCGCACTTTGTTAAGTGTACCGGCAGACTGGTCTGTGATACGATCTTAGCTTCTACGCGCACTACGGCGTTGTACTGTAGCTATGTGTAGGTTTTTAGTTTCAGGAAAACCATTTACAATACGACACAAAATAGTTATTTGCTCTAAAAAGAATTACGAAACGTAAGTTGTAATAAAAGTATTGTTCGACGGCCTCGCTCGCGCAATTCTACCTATTTCGCTGGCAGAGATCCAGGCTTCGATTCCAAATATGGCAAATTTAAAAAATTGAATTTTATTATTTGTCTGAGTCTGGTCTAGTGGGAGGCTTCGACCCCGGCTAGTTGCCACACCACCAGCAAAGACGGGCATGCCAGACAGACAGACCTCATTGGTTAGCAATTTAAAAATCGATATTGAGTTTTCTATAAGGCTTTTCTCAATATTTGCCGGTAGTTGTGTAGTTGTTACGGTGCTGCACTCCCTTGCCTCGGAGAAAACGTTGAGCCATTGGTCCTGCGCCTGGTCTCTCTCCAGTCGTGTCGGATTCTCGTCAGATCGGGCTGTAAGAGTGAAGGAATAGAGAGTGCACTTGTATGACTGTCAACCCGCAGTAGAGCAGTGTAATGAGTCTATGCTCTAAAAACCCTCTCTCATATGACTGAGGAAGCCTGTACCCACCAGTGTGACGTTAATGGGCTAATTAACGTATTCAGAACTTTATCTACAGATTAACAGGTGGCCTATGTTTTATGTGCAAAACTAGTTTTCCAAGCTGTGAAATGATCCGGTATCATGTTTGTAGTATAGAAACTGAGTGGCTTAACTAAACTACCCCATTACAGAAAACCACTTCTCATTAAATTACCATAAAAGTTACAAAATATTGACTACGTTTGGCGATGATACTGTCTGGTAATATTCGTCGTCGTCGTCGCTTTAACCAACTCCTGGACATAGGTCTCATGTAATAACGTGCACAAGGCCCGATCTTGCGCCGCCTGGCTCCAGCGGCTACCGGCGACCCTCTTTAAATTATTGGTCCACCTGGGGGAGGTCTGACTACACTGCGCCGTCCGGTGCGGGGTCGCCACTCCAGCACCTTCGGCCCCCAACGTCCATCGCTCCTTCGGAATGCGTGCCCCGCCCATAACCACTTCAGGTACGCGCTTCGTAGGTCTATGTCGGTGACTTTGGTTCTACTACGGATCTCTTCATTTCTAATTCGATCACGTAGAGAAAGTCCGAGCATAGCCCTCTCCATCGTACGCTGAGTGACTCTGAGCTTCCGCATTCCAGAGTAAGATACCACATCTCAGAACCGTAGGTCATCACTGGCAACACGCTCTGATCGAAGAGTTTGTCTTCAGGCACTGAGGAATATCGGACAAAATTAGGACTTCGGACGATTCGTCTGGAAATATTACCAATTGCAAAATTGATGTATACGAAACCTTACTTCGAAAGCTTTCGAGACATCATATTGGATTGCGCAAGCAAGCCCATGGTATCTCAGGATGTCCCTTACGCAGGCAATCCTTCCCCAACTGAAGAATGGTTATCCAGAGGGCATGGACCGCTGATAATCGGACACGGTTGTTATGGTTAATGCCTGCACCAGATTGTCGGCCAAGGATGTAAAGCGTTCCGCTAGATTTTAGTGGGTATTCTGATAATTCAGTGACTTCTACACTCCAATCCGACAAGGTGTAAATGCCTAGCGTCAAAAAAAATACAATTAAATTATTCTGAGCGTAATCAAACCTCTCGTTTTATACGATGTTTGGCCTTTCATTGACTAAAATTAAATATTAATTTTATCGAAAATATATTCATGAATACCGTTATTTTTAAAAAATTCCCACGCTTTTACATACACTCTTTAGATATTTTTGTGGATTATTAACTGCAAGTTCTACCTGACTCTGCTTTCCTAGAATTTTTTATACTAATGAAACCAATATGGTTTCCGTATTAAAACAAATAATATTCATGGCTGCTTGAAGCTGTATTAACCACAGCTATCTATCTATACGTAAAAAAATATATCATTGAGTGTGTGACTAAAAAGTATATTATCGATTGAAAATTTGAATACATAGGGAGAGTTTGAAATAATAGTAGGAATTAAAAGGGTTGTTATTCATTAAAGATTGAATTTATTCAGCTTTTTCTGTAAATCAAACCCAGCAGTCTTCAATATTCGCTTAGAGTCACGCACTAAAATAATAAATAGATGTAACCATCTATATATCTAACCATGTTATGGTTACCGTTACCGTTTGTCGTACGTGAATACCTCTCGTAACGGGTAATAGCTTCAAAATGGCTCCCCTTTCCACCGCTCGAGATGTGTTACAGTCCTTACTTAGCGTAATAAATTCTTTGATCTTTTAACTATCCAGTGGTGTAATTGAATTTCGGGTGGAGCTAATAGATATGTAGCTACAACAAACTGCATCCACCGATTTTTTTTTCATTCGTTTTTTTGAAGGTCTCCCTATGGGACCGATTTTAAAGAGATATTCACGTCCAAAATATTTTATATTTGCTCCACGTTTAATACGACCTACTTGGCTAGCTTATCATTACAGATTAGCTGTAGATATATAATATGAAGACCTTTTTCCATACGAATGTTGGAGGTAAATTACTCAACAAATTGCATACGAAATTAGGCAAGATTTGTCATTATCTAGGTTCATTGCTACATCAGATAACATTGGTATCAACAAAGTAACAGGAAGCGTCACTTTAACAAATTCCGTGATTTTCAATAAAATCGTCGCTACTCCAAAACGATTTCATTAGAAAGACGATAATGTGAAGATGGCTTTCTGACTCACACAATCACTCACTCATCACGATATCTTGAAAACCACTAGCGATTCACTTGAAATTTATCAAAGTGACTCCTTTCGTAATGTAGGAGGTCACTAAATATAGATTTTTCCATATTCTTGTCGGCATGGGTGTTAAATAATAATAAATATAAATTTTAACAATAAAAGAACCGAATAAAAGTTTGTTTTGAAGGTGGTTCTTTTTTTGTTAAAATTTATTTTTATTTTTTGATTTTTAGTGATCGCCACACCCGGGATCGAATCCAAAACCCTTATACAACCGCTTCACACATAATTCACCTTTCAAATATTGCAAGTCGGCTACAAACGTAAGGTCATTGGCATTTGGTTACAGACAGTTATAGATTTTGCCAAAAATCATATTCTTACTGTAAGCCATTGAGGAGTTCCATTGATCTTCATATTTAANAACCATGTTATGGTTACCGTTACCGTTTGTCGTACGTGAATACCTCTCATAACGGGTAATAGCTTCAAAATGGCTCCCCTTTCCACCGCTCGAGATGTGTTACAGTCCTTACTTAGCGTAATAAATTCTTTGATCTTTTAACTATCCAGTGGTGTAATTGAATTTCGGGTGGAACTAATAGATATGTAGCTACAACAAACTGCATCCACCGATGTTTTTATCATTCGTTTTTTTGAAGGTCTCCCTATGGGACCGATTTTAAAGAGGTATTCACGTCAAAAATATTTTATATTTGCTCAACGTTTAATACGACCTACTTGGATTGCTTATCATTATAGATTAGCCGTAGATATATAATATGAAGACCTTTTCCCATACGAATGTTGGAGGTAAATTACTCAATAAATTGCGTACGAAATTAGGCAAGATTTGTCATTATCTAGGTTCATTGTTACATCAGATAACATTGGTATCGACAAAGTAACAGGAAGCGTCACTTTAACAAATTTCGTGATTTTCAATAAAATCGTCGCTAAGTCTTTTAACATAAAACACAAATAATATTTCTGCCTTTATCTCTTATAGACTAAGAAATTATCCAACCGATGTACTCCAAAACGATTTCATTAGAAAGACGATAATGTGAAGATGGCTTTCTAACTCACACAATCACTCACTCATTAGCGATTCACTTGAAATTTATCAAAGTGAGTCCTTTCGCAATGTAGGAGGTCACTAAATATAGATTTTTCCATATTCTTGTCGGCATGGGTGTTAAATAATACATAACACCACAAAGCGGAAATGAGAATATTTCAGTTCAATCCATAAGCTCATAATTTAAAAAATCCTTTATTTTAGACATGTGTGACTGGTGGGAGGCTTCAACCGTGGCTAGTTACCATTCTACCAACAAAGACGTATCGCCAAGACTCCCAACTTAGACTGTATTATCACTTACCATCAGATGTCATGACAGTGTAGCACTAACCTGTCAGCAATAAAAAAATATAAAAAGACGCTTCCCTTTCGTTTATATGTATATTAACATTTATACTCAAACACGTGTATTTATAGAAAAAGGTCTTTTTTTTTAATAAACAATCAATGCACTTTCGTGTACAAAACTGTGACGTTTCCTTCCGGATTATCAATTTCCTGAATGTTATTTATAGTTTGATACAAATCTCGCTTCAATAATAGCGGTCCTTTTTCCTTTTGGGAAAATTCCTTTATGCTCCCTGATCAGATAAAATCTAACCGGGAATATGGAGGCACGCTGGCGATAAGCCAGAATACTCAATGAAACCCAGAGATACTCTCCCTATTCTTAAGTGGAACACCAGAGGATCGCCAGACGCAATCTACCCTGTTACTCTGGATGACTTCCGATGGGAAACTTAGGGAGAAGGCAGGATAAACGCAAATCTACTCTTCCTGCCTCCCGAAATTCTGCGACAAAGAAAAGTAGCGTCTATAGCATCCTCTCTCTGTCTCTCAGTGCCTGCCTCAGCGAAATAATAGTCTCGCATAAGGAGTCCACCGCCCTCCACTTCCTCTCCGTTAGTAAGCAATGCGCCAACTAGGACCTCAAAAGATACCGCTGAGATCACCACGCCAGATCATCAATAGAATACCTGTTTCGATCTTGGCTAAGTAAAATGCAAAAATTATATATATTTTGCTACTAATCTGTGTAAAATATGATAGAATACAAATTAGAATGATATACAATCAAGGATTCTGATCGTTTTAAGGAGACAAATCTCTTTTGAACAGATTCAGATAATATAATGAGATAATAAAACTGATATTGTACATAGAATTTTAGTTTGTAAACAACAGTGCGGTAAAGCCTTTTACAACGTCTACTTCCACAAGTTTATTGCCTTCACGTGGATTAGTCTTAAACAAATGACGTTATACTTTTATCCTAACTCCATGGAAATCCTAAAACAAATACGAGTATACTCGAGACAAATATCTTTTACGAGACAAAAAGTTACTAAACAGATTTTAACTTTAATAAGTATTGTTGTATATGTGTATTAAAATACTTTTTGACGTGATTATGCCGTATATATCAATGGTTGCCGACTGCACACTGGAAAAGGCATGGGACAACCGATAGAGAGGCGCAATCGTCCTGAGCGTTCAGTTTATGAATCATCTAGCTTTATTGTGATTTTGAATTGTTTTCATCAATGTTTCCTTATAACGTTATCGCGTAAAGTCATTCGTAAACTGACTTTACAGACAACCAATTTTATAACAAGTTATTTTTTTTATTTCACTCATATCTACAATAAGAAAGAGATTTTGAAATAAATTAAATATAAACAGTATTTCTCAATTCGCATGCGAAATGATTTCATGCTACAAAAAATCTTTTCCAGACAATTAATAGAAAGAGAAATCAGGGGCTTAACTTACATATGTAATACGTAATTAGTAATGACCTCATTATGCTTTTCTAGCAGAGGTCTCGGCTTCGATATCCAGTAAAGAGAAATTAGGAAATAACATTTTCTAATTTGTCTAAGTTTGGACAGACTGGAGGCTTCAGCCGTGGCTAGCTACCATCATACTAGCAAAGACGTGCCACCAAGCAAGAGATATCTGTTCCGGTACGATGCTTTGTGATAACCATAAGAGGTAAATGGCCCTTACCAAATTAACACGCTTCTAATTTAGCCTGTATCATCACTCCTTTAGGTGTGATCACAGTCAAGCAAAAAAAACTTTAAATTTACATAAAATATTAATGCGTAGGTGCTTTAAAAAAGGTGTACTACATACATACAAACAAAAAATACTTACTCATATATATATATATGTCGGAGTGCAAGAGTCTGTGGATCGCTGGTCCGTGTGTAATAGTCTGTGGAACGCTGGCGCCATCTTTGTGTCGGCGTGGGGGCAGAGTCAATAAGTGGCGGTCTGGCCCGTCTCTCGGCAGTTCTCGAGCGGCGGTCGGCCGGAATGGTCGGCTATTGAAACTGTCGCGTTCTTAGCTATTATTTTTAATAAGTTTGTGTAAATTGATATCGGGAACATTAAGTGAGTGAACATTATAACTCAAGTTAATTAATAAAGTGTTTGATTGCACCAACATTACCCATGAACGCCCACAGAATAAGAAATTAAATAATGGATCCAATTAATAACGATGTCGGCGGAGAACCCTACGCCCCTGTGCTTTATGCTGCTCCGTTCTCTCTTATTCTCCGACATATATATATTTACATAAATAGGAACCCAAAATGGATATATATGATAAAATGATATTATAATGTAATACTAATGTACATTTAAGCCAGTTACTTCTAGTTATTTTACACACCGATTTCTCACCTGAAATGATGCCACTTTTCGTTTCAATAATCTGGTCCAATAGAGAATTTTCAGAGGAAAAAAATTGCCTTACAGTAAATGAAGCCAAAAGTTTAAAAAAAACTATAAACCTAGCGATTAGATAAATATAATAAGGTCAAGAACAATAGTTAGTGACGTTAAATGAAGCGAAACTCTGTTAAGTTTAAGTGAAGACATAATAAAGAACAAATTAAGCATAAATTAGGAATATCATTAACCTTCAAATGGTGTTAAAATAATGTTATATTTTTTTACTCTAGTTGCATTATAATGGATGTGACAATTGTTTTATTTCAGTTCGCTTAGCCCTCTATTATAGCCTTACTATTGCTTTGAAGAAATGAAGGTAGGAGGATTGAAAATACTGTATGACTTCTTTAAACTGTATAAACAAGTACATACTACAATGGAAATTACATATTTTATCGATATTTCGACCCAGTTACATGAAACGTGGTCACGACTACACCCATGGTATATATCCGTTAATACATCATGGTATAAAGCCGTTAAAAAATGTTTAATAACAATTAAACCACGAAAATTTAAGATTAAAACAATAACTAATATTATAAAGAGGAATCATTTGTTTTATATGTAGGTATGTATGTATGTTAGTAACGTTTTCACACAAACACTACTGGACCGATTACAAAAATCTTTTCACCATTAGAAAGCTGCAATTTCACTTCACAAAAATAGGGATCCCTAATAAAAATGCATTAACGTAACCCAAGGTATGAAAAATTGGTTACAAAAAATATATCATGGCGTGCGCTGGGGAAACTATTAGTGATAGAACAAAAAAATTATTATATGATATTTTATTAAAGACCGTATCAACACCTGTAAAATACGTTTTTACTTATTAAAATCGGACATTCCATTCAAAAGATATAACTAATTTAAAAATATTAATCTAAAGAAAATTGTAGCGACCCTTATAACTGAGCCTGCAACTGGTGAGTTAGCTCATATTCCAAGGATACCAGTGATACCCACGGATACCTATGCTGTTTTTATTTCTATCAACCTAAAAATTACTTGAGCGACTTTTAAATTGGCAAATGTGGGACATTCTACGTAAATAAAATGTTGCCTGTCTGTCGGTGTTCTACAAAATTTATTTCGGAGAGTGTGCGCAGGAACTGTACGATCTTGTTCCTCCGTCGCCTTTTTACTCTAGAACATCAAGGCACACAGAAACGATTGGCATCGGTACATAGTGGACATCCCACGACTCCGTACCAAGCGTTTTTCCCAATCGTTTCTGAACCGCACCGCAAAGGAGTGGAATGCTTTACCAGCTTCCGTGTTTCCTGACTCCTACAATCCGGGTACTTTCAAATGCAGAGTGAATAGGCATCTCCTTGGCAAGCGCGGTCCACCCTAGGCTGCATCAATACTTAACATCAGGTTTGATTGCAGCCAAGCGCAGGCCTAAGGAGGTAATTGAAAAGTGAAATAAAACTTGTATGTTAACAAAAAAAATCTATAGTCAGACTTAGACTTTCCACTGTCACGAAATCGGAATCTACGCGAGTGAACGCGAAGGCCATTGCTAGTATACCTATATTCAAAAAAGGATATTCCTTTTGAACAAATAAAATCAAAACATTACATATAATTTTAATTAATAAAGTAGTCCCTGTTAAATGTTATACTTTTTGTAATTCATATTTTCTAATTCAAATAATTTAATAAGCACAAATATCTGTGACCTTGTAAATGAAATAAATTACTTTTCAAGCTCATTGTTATTAAGACAAAGAAGTTATATGAAATGGCAGCCTTTTGCCAAGAAGCTATTATTCACTGACGTAAGTGTCTAAAATACATCTAGACTCTTATATTAGTTAATAATGTTAGTTTTTAAAACACAATTAACAACACCTGACATATACTTACGCTACATAATACTATTTATTGGTATAGTTTATGATAGGTAACTAGCTATATGTTTAACTGGTAACCTTTTGGTTAGAAAGCAATTTTTTTGCCTTCCGGTTCAAATCAAATCGATCAAATCAAAATATTATTTATTCAAGTAGGCTCAAAAAGCACTTCTGAATCGTCAGCAGTCTGTCCATGTAACAAATCTCTCACCGGTTCGGAAAGTTGATTTCGCTGAGAAGAAACCTGCAAGAAACTCAACAGTTACTCTTTTAAAGATAGTTTTGTATGTAACAATGTGTAATATGTTGCTTAATAAGTTTGTTTGCGACACATTTCTTCAAATTATGTTGAGGCAAATCCAAAACTAATTGCGGTATCTTATTAAAAATACGTATACTCAACTCGACAAATGATTTCTGGACTTTCTTCACTCTAAAATATGGGATTACAAAGTTAGTTTTTATTTCTAGTATTAAAATCGTGTATTTAACTTTTTTGCTGTATAAGTGAATATTATTACAGATATATAAGATATTATTTAATATATATTGCGACGGTACTGTGAGATTGATGATTTCAAGCGAACCCCAATTTAAAACAATATCTTGGGGGTACTAATTTTAAATTGGTTATCACTACATGACTCTTTATTTTATTTTTAGCATTATTGACCCTACCAAGTAGGCCATACCCACAAATCTTTGCAATCCTACGAGGCTTTTCCCTTTTCAATGAATTATCCTCAACATTTGCACATTATTGTGAAATATGTACCTGTTGGCAATGCTTGAAATAAATAAAGTTTCTACAATGCAATCCTTCCGAATTTATCCTTATCCTTTTGTTATAACACCAAGGTCTCAAAATAATCTGCTCAATAAAAACCATTAAATGATAAGGCTTTTCTTGAGAGGCATTTAAAATTACTAGTTATCACTTGACCTTAGAGCAAGGGCGCCATGGTCTGAAATGCAATCATGAGACGCCTTTAAATGGGAGATAATTGTTAATTATGCACATATACAGACAATTATAAACTTTTAACACATAGTAAATGTTTATCTGTACCAGCAAATGATGAATCCAGGACTTTGAATAATGAAGTAATAGTCTATTAATATCCCATAGCTCGACATATACCTCTTTATCCATATGGCAAAAGAGTTAAAAGTTAAACGTTAGAGCTTAGACCCACCGCGCTGTTCCATTATGATATTGACAATTGGCAAGAAAACTTTTTTTACGCCGGGAAATGCATTTATGTATGCCGTCTAACGTCGGGACTCGGCGTCGGGGAGACCTCGCAATACCCACTTACACCCAGCGGAACCCTCTTCATCCATTCGTGAAACATCAGACGAGCGCTCGCACATTCCTCTCTGATGTCCCGGATGAGTCCGACCGAGAGTTGACGACGGCGGCACGAGGGATGGAAATATACGCCACGTAGAACCCCGCCTAAGGTGAGTGGGACCATTGATTGCGATTTCCCTCTCTCGCTCGTGAACCTCTTTCAGTGAGATGGTCGTCTCACAGAAAAGGGCCACTCCCGCCCAGCATCTCTTACTGGAGAGTATCTAGCCTAGAATGCTCTCCAGCGAAAGACCCACGCCAATCAGCGCCACCAGAAGGTGATGCCCAGGCTGCACATTCTGCTGAAGTGTAGTGCCTTAAATTAGCAGAGGCAACTCTTCACGGCCAATTCACGTCCGGTTAAAACCTGCACCAGTCTGAAAGAGTGCGACCATACCCCCTGTTAAGCCTTGTTCCAGGTGAGGCCGGATTGTCTCCACAGTGCGACCTGAGATCCTCTCTCCACCCTTCAATCAGAGCTCAGTAGGCTCGGGCCCTGATACTCCGGACCTCATCGGCATCAGGCCGCATATCCTCGCAACCACCCTGAACTTATGGAAAATAAGGAAATATTATAAGATCCAGTTTTTGTTTTAATACAACGCAACTTCTTTGCGTATACTTTTTGGTGTTAAAGTAGGGCGACATCTATTTTATGTTAGCTAAAGATCTAAGGAAACAGACAGCGGACTAGACTTCATTTTATACTATGTAAAGAAGATTAATACAAAATAAACGGACCAACGAAAACATGGTTCATCTCCTGTTAGGTGAATCGCATTACCCATCGTCATCTGCGGAACAAGTAAAACTGAAAATGTAAAGGTATGAGGATGAGGTACGTCCTTGATTTATCCAATGCGATCATAAAAAGTCCCAGCGAACATGTTTACATCAGAGTGACGTCAAAATGACATTTGAGGTGTACATGAATCACATATAACTCATTATATCACACATATTGACGTTAGACTACTACACGTAAAAATAACGTATTTACGTTGTACGAGAGTGACGTGAGTGATTATGTAAATAAAGTCACTATTATATAATGGTTACGTAAAATTCGTATAACCTATTTATAAGTCATTTTTTGGTCACTTTACTGAAATAGTAAAAAGAACTGCTTTTTAGCACTGTTTATTCCTCAAACTTGTTTTCAAAATTAATGTTTCTTTACTGCAATGAAAGAAATAAAAATACAATATAATTTATCGTAATTGTTTATTACATCTTTACCGTTGCTCGATGGCAAAACACATCTTGTATTTGGTACTTCACTAACCGTCTGTAAGGCATTCTATTGATTTCAACGAATTTTAGTGGGCCACAATTTAAAAGAACATTTATATAAAAATCTTTATAGATACATACATTCATGTCATAGAATTTCTAAACATTATTTATAGAAGAGTGAAAAGTACTTATTTTTTTTTTACTTTAGAGGGAATATTGTCAAATTAATTTGAAGAATACTTATCTTTCATTTGGAAAACACAATATCGTAAGTAAACCAAATAACTGCCATCCAAAGGGAAAGTATATTTTATACTCTTTTTTACATTACTAGTATATTTTTTTCCCACTGTCGATCTCAATTCACCAGGAGAACGTTTTTATATCAAACAATTTATAGTTATCAATGTACAACAAATCGAGATAAAAACTTTCTTAATTTCACTCTTAGCCATCAATCTCAAATATACACTCGATTATGAAGTTAATGAACTAGATTGAGGGTAAACAGAACTGTAATAGTTTTATCCTCTTTATCTTCAACTTTAGTGATCCAGTAAATTTCGCGATTAAAAATCTAATCTCATTAATGAATCAGAAACTTATATCCTACTTATTTTCAATCAGCTAAATAAAAATAAAATGTAATTTAATAAAACAAATACTGAAAGAAATTAAAAATGATTCCTTCCCTTTGGACAGCATTCTAAAAGAATTGCAGAAAAATACCAAATTACAGTAAAGATTTTTCAGAAATATTTTTTTTTAAATAGAAAACGTCAACTTTTTACACAAAAATCGAAGCCACTTATTGGTAAGCTTTCATTAAATTACTTTACTTTCAATAATTATAATTCATTTAACATTGCTTCCCTATCGATATTGAATTTTCACACCAAAATTATTGCTTTAATGAAAAACAAACAGTACCAAGATCAAAGTAAATAGGACTTCTACTAAATACATAAAGTATTTATTGCAATTTATATATTCAATTTGAGGAAACAAATTACAAACACAGAATTTAAAAAAATCGCTATACTTCGCAACACTGTAAAACGATATCAGTCACATCACTAGTGTTTTATATATTGTTACACATTACCAAACAACTTGATACATTAAAAAAATATAGACATAAAATAATTGTCATTATTGCCTAAATTCACGAATCGTAATAAATAATGGACATAAATTGGCGCCAATAACATATCCGGACGCCATATTTAAAACGTGCAATCGTCTGTTAGCAAATGCATCGTCTACAGATTAATAAGAGAATACAATAACTATATATATAACGCCTATAATAACCTTTCACTATCTATTATATTGAGGCCTCTCTGTCACAATTCATTTATCTATGTCGCCGTCATACTATGATCAAAATATGGGTAGGTATGAGAAATAATTTGATAAAAATCATTATAAATGAAATGTAGCTTAAGTCAATTTAGATAAAGTACATTTTATAACAACAAAGATATCTGTTACTGTAATAACATATTACTTACTGTTATCAAATACCAGTTATTGTTATGTTATGTTAAAATGTACTTCAAATAAATAATTTAAGCGCCAATTTAACTTACAATATTTTGTATCAAATTATTAACCTTGCCATCTTTACTATAACCAAAGTCGGATCTATAGGAACAGGACTGTTCAACAGAATGGTTTGAAGTTAGTTTCATTGATAAAAACTTTAAATTGTGTTAAATTCGTGCCATGCTGCGAGGTAGTTTCACGTATGACATGCAACATTTAGCCATCAGATTTTTAAAATTTTTATCAACAGACACAATTTCAAATCGCTCTCCTAAACCGTTCTGTATTTGTAGACCCGACATTCTTAATAAGTATTTTTGTAGCATAAAATAATCAAAACTGTCCTTTACATGATTATTTATTCCTTTAATGTACTTCTAATGTAAGAAATGGGTGTGGGAAGAAATCATGGCAACAAAATATAAAGGAGTGGACTTTGTTCATTAATTGAATATATTTAAACATCAAAATTCGTAAAGAACAGTTTCAACTAGATCTAATTGTTGCCATTTTTAATTATACATCTTTATTCAAATAATAGTATATAATGTGTATGAATACAATATATAATTGTATAAGATGTAGCTGGTCCATGGGCGTCGCCAAAAGGTGAAAAAGGCTTTCTAGATTCTTTAATGTTTGCAAAATGAATGTCTCAAGTAAGCAGCAAGTGTTACGTCATCGGTAAAATGTTTTAAATGTATTTTGCAAAAGTTCCTATATGTAAATAACACTAGCCAATACAAAATATGCAAACAATGTTCCAACTTTAGGCTAGTTGTGAATATTAAAGAAACCAAAGCTTATACCTATATAACTTATAGGAATGGATTTATTATAACAGATTATTGTTGCGAAAAATCCCAAAAGCTGGCGACGCCCTTGGATATGTCTGAAATATCTTATCCTGATCTCCTCAATGCAGTAGCATAATAAGCTACTCTACTAACAATATCCAATAGAAGCGGTATATTATGCAAACTGACAGCACTGTAACCTTTATATAAAACCGTGCTATGGTTTAACCTTTATGGGATATCTGACTATTACACATTATTTATATAATGCCAATATTCATAAGGTAATAGTAATAAGTATCTCCAAAAACAGATATACAATAAAGAAAGTTCTTAGATTCTAGCTAAGAACTTCTGCTAGCTTGTTATACGCTATTGAAATAAAGTGCGAAATTTGTAACTTATTTTTTGAAATCTCAAAGAAATCCATAATCGTGACGTCACAACGTTGTCTATTAGATATAGCACGGTCATAAATTGTGTGCATAGAGCTTAATATCGTACAAAAATAAAAACGCCCAATCAATGACGTCAGTCTAATGCCTAGTTTTCGTCGTAAAGGGGTGTCGCATCCCCTAAGGACATGGAACGGGGCGATGTATTCGTATGGGGGGTGGAACGGACTGAGTGGGACCTGGAGGACCTCCCGGAACTGTGACCGTGTGGTGTATTCCTCCCATCGTGTCTTGGGGTTCTCATGTCATGTCTTGGAGTTGAACGCATGTCATGTCTGGGAGTCGAACGAGAATCCATTCGGGGTGTCCTGGAAGATTCTCTTGGTGTTGACATACCGTCACTTCTAGGAGTGACAGGAGTGTCGCGAACGGACCTATGCCGCACCCAGTCTTCTGCTGCCTTTTGCCAATCGGAAGGTTCCGTATAAACCGGCATTTGAACGGGTTTGTGTCGTGGTACCGCTGGTGTTAGGAAGTCGGGTTGTCTGGGTGTTGTTGCGAACGGTGTCATGTATGGAGTTTGGGCTGAAGGTGTGTATGGAGTGTTTATGTACGCTGGTCCGGGTGTATGTGCTGGTGTATGGAAGGCTGGAGTGTGGGCCGCTGGGGTGTGGTACATCGTCGACGTCATCCCGCCGTGAGGAGTGCGTAATGCCGGCGTTCTTTGTACCGGCGTACCGGAAGGCGGTGGATCTCTGAAGTGTTCTTTGAACCATTTCAGCAAACCACCTAGTGAATCGAACATTCTTTGTCTGAATTTGTATCCGTCTGGAGTCACCGACACGTACTCATGTGTACATCTGGATCTGGGTAAATACGAGAGAAGGAATCTGCCCGGGTGATTCTTCGCAGCGGATATGACGTAATGTATTTTATTTGGATTTTTCGCTTTCTCTTCTTTAAGTATTTCCTCGGCCTTGTCTCGCATACCTCCAAGTGGTTTGTAATATTTATATGAAATGAGATCACGAGCATGGCCCGCCATGGGTGTAACGTGACGAGCGATGATTTCGTCCAGGTCTTCAAATTCGGACCCTTGTATCCAGAGACTTCGACCTAAAGAGAAAACAAATTAGGGCTAAGGGCATTACAATGGAATGTACTATAAACACCACTTAGCTAATAAAACAAATCACTGTTTTCCCATAATTTTAAACTTATCAATCAAATATGATTCAATTATACATTTAAAAAAATTTCATCACAATTTTTACCTATAAAGGTATAATAACTCAAAAGCATACCTCGCCTAATTTGGATATGTTTTTGTTTAACTGAATTAAGACAAAACTGAAATCTTAAATCTTGAAATATTTAAATGAATGCTATGGCATAAAGGCCAAAGTGAAAAATCCTAACTTGTCATTCTTTTATTGTAGTTGAAGGCAACCTTTTCACGCAAGAAAATCTATCAAATGCAGCCAAATTTGCAAACAAAGATATTGGCTTAAATTATAAAAATTAAGTTACAAACCTAAAGAGAATGCATTCTCCTTCCCCTCTTCTCGGACATCAATATGCTGGCATATACCATCAGCCACCTTCCATGTCACAGTGAGGTGGTCTGAGCCCTGCAATATTTAGGGTTTCGTAAAATTATATCAATATAAAGGCAAGTGAAAGCAATAACGGCCAATGTGCGAAATTAGCGCAGAAAGAAATATCTATTTAATCAAAATCTACTACCTTCCCGCTGTATCGCTGTTACGTTAGTTTTTACAGGTCAAGCATTATAAGAAATCATATCACAAAACGTTACTTTTACAGAAAAAAAATTATATTATAACTATAACTATTAAAAAATAACTAGAACTATTTATTAAAACTAACTAAGCCGGTATGTCTAGTAGCATTTTATTAAGGGGATCAAGGCTTAGGCTGTGATTAAGGGAATCATGACGTGATCAATGTCTTGGGTGCAGTAGATTTGAAGTTATAGTTTGTTTTTGTAATATCTTGGTAAAATATACCTACTTTGTAAACGAAATCTGAACTAAAAAGATATATATTTTACTTTTTACTTTTAATGCTTAAAGATATCAAGTAATAATTGTCTTTATGATTAAAATAAAATAAATATGTAATGTGATATTTATCTGAAGAGTGTGTGTAAGTTATTTTTACGAAAACCTTGTAGACAATTATTTAGAAAATCTAGCAAGTTTTATGCTATTTCTTATGTTATATATATTATTTAAGATTATCTGGTAGCAATGGTTTCTTTGTCCGCCCTTTGATACATTTATTTTGATGGTGTATAATTATTAAGAGGAATAATTAATAAATTTAAAATCATATAGCTTAATATAATTAAAAAATTCCTACTAACCTTACTGCTGGGTCTGATGATGACCTCTCCCTGCGCCATGTTCTCCATGAATTTTTCTGCTTCCGCAAAACTGATATTATGGAAAGAAGGATGCACGATAACACGTTTCACATACTGCATTCGCTCCTTGGTTTGTTTGGCTTCAGCGTCTTTGCGTACATCTTTGTCTTCCGATTCTTGATCATAGTATGGATCTTTCGGTGGTCTAAAATGACAAAAATAAATTACCACTGTCAAGTAAGTATAATGATGTGCTACTACACATCATTTTTCTTAGTTTTTAGGACTGATATATTGACATATTACAACGTATCAGATTAAGAATTGAATGTTTTTATATCCAGACCAAACATCCTAAAGGCTTTACATAGAAAGAAACTGTTAAACCTTTCAATGAAGAAATGGTGCTGTACAATTTTGCGTAATAATTAATTCATATTTCAATGAAAAACTAAACATTTAAGTTAAGTTTAAATAATGTAGATGAATGAAAAATATTTATTGATGATTGAAAATTTTAACAAATCATATTAGAAAAAGTATGAACTAACAGTAGGAATAAAAAGAATAGTTTCCAGGAGGTTCTCAGGAGGTCAGTTTAGGTTTCGACCTTCTAGTACATTCTACCTTTTTAAAACAACATCATCTCATCTGATAATAAAACGTTACAATAGTTTACTTACCGCCATTCTTTATTTTTATCTAACAAGTCTGAAGATTTAGAGGAGCAATCCACGGAAAATCTTTCAACGTCAATCTTCAATATCCTACAATGTATCGTTTGGCCAATCCTGACCCTCTCCGTGGGATCAGTTACATGACGATCTGATAGATTCTTAATGTGAATATAGCCTGATAAACCATTGTCCAAACGTATTCGAACCCCAGTCGCTTGGCCAGGGCAAGAGCCTGCATCAAAATGATTCCATACCTGAAAACAAAATTAAAAATTTCGTAACAACCATGAAAAGAGTGTCAGCACTATAAATCCCTGCTAATATAATACATATATTGTTTTTTTAATTCAGTTCTTAATATAGTAATAGATATCACATTTTTATATATTGTAAAGGCCAATTTTTAAAAAACTTACCTCAGACAACTCAGGGAAGTCATTCTTTCGGCAAAATGGACACTCCCACAAACCAGTCTCGTCGTTTCTGACAGGATTTGCCTGATCCAGCTTTTCCCTCTCCGGTCTTCTGTGAGTTATACCTATTACTGTGGCCAAAACCATTTTCCCTACGTAAAATGTTTCTGGGGACTCTTTGGTAAGTATATCGAACATTTCCTCTGCGGTGGGCGATCGATAAGGAACCCTAAGATCCTTATACCTAGAGTTCAATTCCGCTCGTATATCGTACAATGTGATACTCTTATTTCCGAAACCTTGTCTTTCCAATTCTTCTGCAAAAGCATCCAGGTCCAGGTCCTTAAGTCTTTCAGGTGCCTCGAGAATTTCTTCTAAAGCTCCAGCTGGATTTGCATCCTCATCCTCGTACTCTAGAGCATCGACTGCCATTTTCCTTGCCCATTCATATGTTTCTGGGTGAACTCGAGAGCCATCCAAAACCTCTATATAGGCTTCTGTACTGTCTCCTAAACTGCTAGTGTCAATTCTGATAAACCCAGAACAATTGATGAAGACTTTTGGACCCATGTGACAAACTGTAACTAGCTGTGTTCTGTTTTCTAACTTCTGATTTGTTTGTTTAAACAATTTTATTAAAGCTTGGGCCTTCCTTGGACCGAGGCCACAAACAAATTGCAACAATTCTGTACCACGACCAGTTAATACGGCTTCGTTTACATCTACACCGACTTCATTAACCCGATTCACGAATTCTAGCTCGATACCTTCGAGCAAATCTTCTTTGGCTATATGGTCTTGCAGGGGATGGTATCTAAGACAAAGGATTTCTTCGTCTGGACCGCAAAGTTGTGATATTTCCATAAGAGGATCTTGGAGTAAGCGACCTTGGCAAATAGCTTGACGCAACGTATCAGGATATTCTCTGAAGTCATTCTGTAAAGAGACCACAAAAAATAACCTACATAATATTTGAAATGAATAATTACCTAATAAATCTTTTCTTTGCTAGTCTTAGAAAATTATATTTTCACTAGTAACTGATAAATTTTTAGGTCAATGTATTGTCATTCCTCTTAATCGTATTGTGCATGTTATATATTGATGTGTCGTATATGGTTAATGTCAGGGTCCTTTAATAAATAAATTTACTTACGCGCCCTCTAATGCTGTTGCTATAAATTTTGCTAATAGTGTTATCTGCTATTTCAACGGGAATTCGAGGGAATTGCTCATCCTCTACCAACTGCTGCACGCATTCAGCCACGTCGGTTTTTATGTTTAAAGCATCACGAGACTCCCCGCCTATTAGTATCACATGGGGCTTCTTGCGGAGTATAAATCTGAAAAAGAGGATCGACTTATAATCCCTCCGGCCCTAAATCATTGTTGAACTGGCAAAAACGGTATATTTTTAATAATCATTTCAAAATCAAGTCTTTAACAAGCTCTTTTGAATCTTTAAGTCTGTCCATTAGTAGTGAATCTACAATTTGCGTTAACTTTTATAAATAGGATAGTCCGCAGGTGAACAGTGCCAGTTAAAATATAACATTTTAAAGCTTACTACACTTCATTCTACACGAGTAGCCTGTGGGTCGATTACACTCAAAAACAATATAACGCTCTACGCCTGCAATATAATAATTCATTTAGGATGCTGATGGGACTGCCCCGATTCGGTAGTGCTTCAGATATGTTCGCCGATGCGCGTGTGGATTGCTTCTATACAACCATGCGTGCTTACGCGTAAATCGTATAAATCCCTGTAGCGAAGAGACCCAGCCAATTCCAACAGCGTTATGAGTGTGTTTGCTGCGAGGCTTGAATGTCAGTATTTGAACCACTGCTCATTGGTTCATATACTGACAAGTCAGACCGGAAATAGATTTAAGTAGCCATAAATGTATTACTAACACCTAGTTTTTATGTTTAACAATGTATTTAATAAGACAACATTTTTTTTTATAAAGGTAAGTCCAAGATTGATTATGGTATCTTAATATATATGTGAATACTTGTCCTGGCAAATGAATATTGGAACTATTGTAATTTGGTGGGAGAAAAAAACAAGATGATTAGGTCAGTTTGATTTTTACGAAAATATAAAATATGAAATCTTGCACGAAAGCCACAAAAATATTTTGAGCGCATTTACCGACGCAGTGCAGTCATGTCAGCCTCTTTATTGCGTCGTTCGAGCGCATCCCAGGCGTTGCGGCGATACAGCAGGTGGGGTAACCGCAGATGGTCCGCCACCTCCCCCGCACCCGCAATTACGCACGCAAACGCACAGTGCGCGCGGTCCGGTATGTATGCGATTGACATCACCCGAAGACCTGACCGATGAAAAAAAAATATTCGACCTATCAACAATCACTACATTCGCGTATAGAAAAAAGAAACACTACATTGACGAATATAAAAGGGAGTCATTTCCAACGGACCAAAATTCAAATAACCAGATTTATGGGAAAATCAAACTTTAATTTTATTACTATATAAATGAAAAGAAAAAGGACTCGCATAATAAACTTTCGACGTTTTACAACGCTACCATGTTGCGAACGACATAATAAGGATACATAACAGCAGAAAGAGATTATATGATGGGAGGTGATAGAGGTACATGACAAATAAAATGGTTTACATAGCGTTCGTATAACAACTGCGAAATGAATATTGAGACCAAATTGAAGTGAACTAAATCAATTACAAAAGAAACAACTGGGTATGTAAAAAAATCAGAGATGCAAAGAGACTAAATTTTTTAAAACCAATAACGTTTATGAATATAAAATGCCACGCAAATTATACTAATGCTACTTTTCTAATGACCCTCATAAAAACTTAGAGCGTAAGCCTTATCTTGGGAACAGCTCGAAGGTGCAACAGAAACCAACTTACAAACTAATCTGTAAAAAATGAAGACCTCACCATTTGCAGTGTCCCATTCGTCGTCATCGTCATCAGACACTCTAGACTCATACGGTGCCGCCTTCAACCAGTCGTAAAGACGTCGGCGACAGCACCTTTATACATAATATTTATTTATTTAAACTTTACTGCACCCAATAAAAAAAAACACAAATAAGAACACTATTATCGAGTATATTTCTTAATAAAGGGATCTATTACACACAAACATTGGGAGGAATTACTTATTGTAAATTATTCAACCACAAACTATTCTTCTTCTGCGATATATGAAATATTGTGCTTTCTTGCTATATAATTTTTCGTTATGATCCAATATGTCAAAATGCTTTACCTTAAACTAAAAGTCAAATTCTATGTTAACCCGTGTCATTAATGTATTTACATATAGCAACGACTTCTGCGATGTTTCTATGAAATAATGTATAAGTTAGTGAGAACGAGTCATACTTTAGTACATATTCCTTGGACTCCTGCAAAAGGACAGCTTGTAACTCGCGTCTCAACTCCGGCATCACGATCTTGGTGAGTGCTAGAGTCACTGCCTCAGCTCTCAATTCATTCCATGCTTGCACCGTAGCAGCAAACTCGTCCTAAACATAATATTATCTAGGATCAAATGAGTCTGTAGAGGCAATCCAATAAGTAGGTGAGACCTTAAGGAAGGGGGAGCGCACAAACCGATAGATTGGAGAAATCACCTCGAGTAGTTAATAAACTATCTAAAGGTTTATAGTAGTGAAAATAATGTGTGTATAAAATATTGATATGTTTTAAACAAAACTTGGTAACACCACAGACAACATAAGTCGTAAAAATAAAAATTTGTTCACTTTTTCTTATGTTGTTTGTGTTCATTAAGTAAATAAAACTGTCATACATTTAAATAGGACACATAAAATCAATAATTAATTTAAAGGCGACTGTGTACGTTAATGGCTATTGGTAATTATTAGGAGGAGAGAGGATTTTTAGAACATAGACCCACCACGCTGCTCCACTGCGAATTAGCAGGCAAAGTACACAAGTGCACTCTCTATATTGCACCGCCAACTTCTTAGGGCAAATATTAAGAAAATCTTAATAGAAAACTAAATATTGATTTTTGTTTTGATTACCCGAGACTCAAACCCAGGACCTCATGACTGTAACCGAACATGCTAACCATAAGAGCAATGAGACAGATCAATTAATAATATTAAAACAAAATTATATCTAAATTTAAAAATGCGAAACAAAAAGAACGAGATTACTTAGCGAACGGGCACTGTAAGTCCAAAGTGACGGCACAGTAACATTCAATACGCACAAAATAAACTGCACAGCATGTCCAAAGAAGTTTTCACTATTTTTCATCGAAACCATACACCATATTTTTTTAGAATCTACTGTATTCGTAATGCTGACAGTCGGGTAAATACCTTTTGATACAATTGCTTCAATTCTTCTAAATAGTTAGGTCCAGTGTTTCCCTCTATCTGTTCACTGACTATTATCTCCAAAAGCTTATCTTCAGCTGCAATTGTTAACTTCAGAAATTGATCGCCAGTCAAATCGCGGACTGGTTTTTTCTTTAGATACTTCATACTGTAAAAAATATCAGCCTTTAAAAAAAGCATTTAAAACAATAAGTTTTTGAAGTGAAACTTCTTTAGGCTCATGGGAGTAATTTTTTTACGGATTAAAAACGTGATTAGCGTCGCGAAGATGTGCAGCGTTTTTTATGTTAATTCGTTTGAAGGTTAGGTAGTTTAAATATTTATAAATACCGTATGACATTAATTTGCCACTCGTCATTCAATATAATATTTTTCATAAGATAAAAATATTTCATAAATTTTCTTTTCTAAATTTTAAATTCAAAAACAAAAATTAATTAATAATTTCTATTATTGACGAAAAAAACGTGGCATTTCTATTTACAATTCGTCATTTGAGGTTTCAATAAATTGTTTGTATTAATTTTTGACGCCTTTAGTATTTTATGTTTTGGATTTGTAAAAATATAAACAAGATTTAAAAATTATTTAGTTAAAGAAGTTTCACTTCTGACATGTGTACTTTGAACGCACAAGCTTTTTATTTATTTATTAAATTACTATTATTATTTACTTCTGTCAACTGTTTACGTGACATTCTTATTTAAAATTTAATCCATATTCCACATTATTAGAAAAAATAGCTACCGCCTCCAAGGAAACAAGCAAACGCGTAAATTACCTATCATCGGAGGAGGTATTTTCAGGGTCACAAAGTTACAATTACCATGCCAATTACAAGATTATGTAATATTATTTCGTAGTCACTCTCACCCAAAACAAGAATGGCTCTCATCAATCTCCTTCATGCCACGGGCTGTGGGACGGATGGAGATTGTGGCTCGTTCCCGTAGAGCATCTCGCAAGGTAGCCCGCAATAAGGGCTCCCTAGCAATTTGTACCCCACACATGTATACGGCCCTTCGTAAAACCTCTGTCCCTGAACCACCAGCAGAAGTCTACAATATAAAATAATTCAGGATTAGACATAAAACGAATTATTTCTTAAATTGTATATTCTTAAAGTTATGACCACTCGAGTAAGTGAAGTTTGAAGTAATGTTTAAAAAACTTCATGCATTTGTATAAACATAAATTAGTAGTTCATGATCCCATAGAAAAGTATGAAAATCAGGATCAAATCATTACTTTAAAGGCTTCCCGAAGGCATCTGAGACAAAAGAAATTATCAAAATCGATTCTGCTTTGTAGGGGGAGATCAGTCAAACCTACAAGAAATATATACATATGTATATAAAGATACACCAAGCAGTATTTAGGATATCGACTTTTTAAAACTTTTAATGAGGCAGGTACCCTGCCTGGGAGAAAACGCTTTGTGACGAGTAAAACACTACCATTGATAAATTTTACAAATGCATACAAAAAAGTATCATTGCTCTCCCTCCCTCTCTATCTCCCTCCTTTTATATCACTCTCACTCGCTCTCTCTAAAAATATAGTGTTAATGTGACTTACAAAAGATTGTGCCGCTTCCATGGGAGGCACAGGAGGCTGGTCTACTTCATGACGTTGATAATTGTCCCGTACATTTTCTGCAAACTGCTCTGGACTCAAACCGAACTGTTTCACGAGGGGGCCTAATAACAAATTTTAAATTTTTATTCAGTCATCTTTACACATGTTACACACAATATTCCAAGTAAATAAAAAGAAACAAAACAGTCTTACATTATATTATATATATTATACAGTATTTAATATAGTATTTAAAGGGGATTTAGTATTATGAGGTACCAATAACTTTAACATGGCGTGATGATGATGAAGGGGTTATGAGGTTAAATTTTGCATAGCGTTTTTATACAAGTGCGCCCAAAAAATTATAATGAAAGCTTACCTATTCCAGCCTTTCTACACAACTCGTAGGGGCCTGATCGTACAGCATATTTCACTTCAGTATTCTCCTCCTCTTCCGGTTGAGCAGCGTCTACTGCCGCAACAGCTTCCTCGGGGTCTTCTCCGTTCTTTTCGGCTTCTTCTCTCGCCAATCTCCTATGATTCAAAATAATAATGTTTATCAAAATATACATAAAATTACTAGTATTATTAATAAGCTAAGCTGCGTAACTTCCTCTGCGTTATAAAAGAGATAAATAAACAAATTTGATTATCCTAAAAAAGGTCAATCTTAAGACATATATCATTGCAATTTTTTTTTCTCAGATGAATAATTCTATCGCCCATGATTGTTGTGTAACTTTAACCGTTTACACAGCACACGTAATACAAATTTCAAGAACATCTTTCATTAATGCTCCGCTAATTATAAACCTAATCAAAATCATTCAGTACGCCATTGATATTTTGATAGTTATTTCGAACCTTGAACACAAAACTAAGGTTTTATTCTCACTTTTTTTCTTCCAACTCCTTCTTCCTCTCCTTTGCACGCTGCACCTTCTGCATTTCGGGTAAATCGTTTGAATAATACAATAAGAAATGCGTATGAACGTCACGTAATTCCTCTGGTGTTTGAACGCTCTTCATTCTGTAAAAAAGATATATATTAGATTAACTATGTATTTTTATATGCATAGTAAATCTGTCTTTGGCTGCCTGTGCGTAAAAGTCACATTATAATCATTTAACTGTTAGTAATAAGCTACATGTCATTTTAATTATAAATTTTCTTTCTCCAAAAGTTCTAGTTTTAAAAACTATATGAGGCGAAATTTATTCATAGTAATCTTATTTCAGTGGACCTAATTTTATTCTACTAAAAATTCAGACGTCTTTAGAAGATCTAAAGATTCTTTTATAATTTTAGTTATGCAATTAGATATAAAAGTAATGTCATGGTTTAAAGCCCTAACCTTTCAATGTCTTCATCTCGAATGAGTCTCATGGTCTCTGGGATGGGCGCATCGGGATCCACCATGACTTTGTCCAGTTGAAACTCCCGCATATTTTCCACCAGACGCAGTAGGTTTTCCTTTCGCTGTTTCAGTTGACACCACTAGACAAAAGTATATAACCATATAAAAAAATATTTATTATCATTTACACGATGAAAAATAGCGTTATTTTATTTTGAAAACATAAAAAATCATTACTTTTAATCTAGTATTAATGATAATTTCCTATCGATACCGCCGTTTCCACATTTACTCCCACAATCTCTTACTCTCTCTCTCTTACACGCACATGCACACTGATATATATTTTGTTCCTCTACAATTTTTTTCAAAGAATATTGAATAACAAAATCTTTGTATGATGTTGAAAACAAATGCATACATACATAAATTAAATACATCGATTCATTATGTTGATTTAGAAAATGTTCGTTCAGTTTGTTTCAAACAAATCAATGATTTAAAAAGAGAGATCTATAATTAAATGCTTAAATAATTGTTGAATGATAAAATATTGAATAAACTTTTACCCACCTTAGCATCGTACTTGTAGACTTTCCACAAGTCGTTAATGCTGAGTTCAGGCTGTACGTATTCCTTTCGGTAAAAGGCTATGAACGGAACCTCTAAAGTTTGGTTTCTCATGAAATCAAGTGCCTGACGGATCTTCACAACAGTACTGGAACCTCTACGAAAAAATAACACAATTTAGTAAAAAAAGTAAAAGTGTATTAAAACATGTGTAATGTTTTAATACTCTTTGGAAACAACTTATTAAAGTTGTATTTTCAAATCATTTCTAATATATAAAGGATGCTGAACTCGAAGAAAGACTTATGGCAGCTTAATTATACGCAAACATTTAGATCTAGATTAGATTTAGACTTGGGTGCATAACTAACCTTCTTGATCTATCCCTTGCATCTTGAGCGTCAGCTTTCGAGACCGGTGGTTTAAGGAATGCCTGTTTATATATCCATTCGGCCTCATCTTCCAACTCCGTGCTACCCTCTTCTACTGGAGTGATGGGCACTTCACGTATTTGCATACGTTCTGGCACGTCCGTTTTACGGATCTGAATATAAAACGTTAGTTAGTTTCTAAAACCCAAAAATCTAATGATCACATTAACATATACACACATAAATATATGCGCGCGTAAAGACAATTATACACTTTTTAGATTATCTTTATTCATTGACTGTTAATGTCCCACTATTTGTTATTCTTTGGTACAATATTTTGAAAAAAGGGAAAGCAACTGATATCAGATAAATAGAAATAAATTTGATTTGATCTATAGCGCAGTTACCTAATTTAGACATCTGTGTATAACGTAACTTATATTTAACAATATCTTACTATTATTATTATTATTATTTTTCATGTATTGCATAAGATATTGTATTATTGCATGTGAGTGCATTAAGTAATATTTAAATAAAACAACAGTAATTTAAATAGCAGCCTATTAATGTCCTTTGTGTGGAGAGGGAATCTAGATTGAACCGATTGAAGCTTTGATATTAAAGCACCATGTATTAATATGGTTTTAGAAATAATGATCTAGGTTGATAGTTAGGGACAGAAAAACGTCAAAATGCAAGTTGGCCGTTTATACGTCGACGCCATCAATTTATATATAGAAAGAATACATAATTATGCGATTGATAATGTATACTTGATTATGGGGCGGTGTGTACTACTTCTAAACAGACTGTTAAGAGTGTCCAGTAGTAGAATTGGCGCTATTATTACCTTAATATTTAAAAAAAAAATTGTTTTGGACCACTAATTATAAACAGTAAAAACTGCAAAACAATCATTTTTATTATCATATCTACCAAATTATAACATGCAGGAAAAAGTTCTTACCTCATTATCCAAATCCGTAAAATGGCTTCTCTTTAACTCACTAGGCTCATAAATCTCAAATATAGACTTTTTGCTTGGGCGCTTAGGTTTACCTTTTTTTGTTCTTCTTCTTTCACCTAAAAAAATATAATAAAGTGCACACAACTCACTCAATAAAGTAGTACAATGGTTTGAAGCAAACAATTTATTAATCAACGGGAAAAACACAAAATGTATTAAATTTACACTGCCAAACATAAAGCAGGTGAAAGCCATTGTTAAACTTAATAATGAGGAACTTGATCTGGTAGATAGTACCGATTTCTTAGGCATTACATTAGGAGCCCCATATAAGTGGTCTATCGAGCAGGCTCAGCTCTGCGGCTTACGCGGTTAAAAGAATTCGCCGTCTTACGGACGTTGAAACTGCCAGGCTGGTCTATTTCAGTTATTTTCACAGCATTATGTCATATGGCATTTTACTTTGGGGTAATGCTGCTGATATAGATGCAATATTTGTGCTGCAGAAAAGGGCCGTTCGTGCGATCTACAATATGGGTCCAAGAGAGTCGCTAAGAAACAAATTCAGAGCAGTAAAAATAATGACAGTTCACGGCGTATATATATTAGAAAACTTGTTATATGTCCATAAAAATATTGACTCTTTTACGAAAAAAAGTGAATGCACCTCATATAACTTAAGAAATAAAAATAAAATTGCTGTAAATTCTAGTAGGTTACATAAAATTGACAAGTCATTCAAGGGTACTGTATACAACTGTATACGTTTCTATAACAAACTCCCAGAAGAAGTTACAAAGATGTCTATCGGGAAATTTAAATCTTTCATTAAAAGAAAGCTAATAGAGAAATCATTTTATAATTTGAAGGGATATTAAGAAGACAAAAACCGTGGGAATGAATGATTTGCTCTATATACATCTTGATATAGAATAAATTTAAAACATATTGTAATGATGATGACTTAAAAAAAGTACACCCGACTGAGTTTGTTGTGGGCTCTTCTCGGATCGGGGCGCGTAGGAACCCTCGTAACTTTCGATTGTAAGTCGTTCTTTAATGTAATATTTAGATTGTAAATCGTGCTGTAATAGGCCTACTTGAATAAAGATATTTTGACTTTGACTTTGAATATGACTGTATAGATTCGCGGTGGGGCCCACTGAGGCAGTGGATACACTTCAACCCTTGTGGTACTTTTGTACAACTGTATAGATATTCATATTATGTGATAAGCACTTGTCCATAGATTAAGTTCATATTGTAATTCTCCCTCTTATTTCAAATTTGTATTAAATGAAAGTTTACATTAAAACCCATAACGTTTACAAGAATGATTAAATTTTATGAAATTTAATATACATTACTCATTTATACAAAAGTATTACACTAATATTTTTTCATTGTACTACATAATAGAAGAATTAGAAGTCAAAGACAGTAGTCATTTTTGAGCAAAAATTTCATGAGGAAATTAAATTCCAAGCCTAATGACAACAAATATCAGGTACAGCAAATAAACTTCTTTTAAAGCCTTCATTTGGTACATTAAGACACATATTATTATTACTTACCCTCCTCCTCATCATCTTCTATATATTCATCCAAGTCCTCATCTTCCTCATCGTCATATTCCTCCAAGTCATACTTTTCAAATTCATCATAGTCAAAGTCCACACCAAATATATCTTGACCCTCTTGTAGTGTACTAAGGAGGAAATTTTAGGCTATATTGAAGCTTGCAATTTTCTATATTTGAAATATAGACTTTCAAGTAGCTTCATAACTAGACTATCAAATAACCCATACACTAGACTATAGATTGAGCCTTTGATAAAATTAAATGGCCTCACTGTTGAATGCTCTTTTCGCAAACAGAAACTCTGGTCTCCATTCCAAAGAAAGTAAATTTAGGAAAATTGTATTTTCTAATTTGTCTAAGTATGGACTCATGGAAGGCTTTCTGCTGATGCTAGTCACTATCCTACCAGCAAAGATGTGCAAAACATGCCATACACTAGACTATCGACTAACCTATTAACTAGATTATAGACTAGACTATAGGTTCGAAAGAATTAGGCCTATAATCAGCACAGGGTGTTACATTGGTGAAAATATATGTTACTGGTTTTTTTGCCTTCTGATTTCTTTCAGGCAATCTTTTAAATGGCTAGACCATTATTTAATTATTTATCATTTATTGAAGCATCCAAAACATAAACTAGACAAATACCTTATAAAATAACTTAAAAATCAAGCAATTGGCATAAAGATTTCTATATATGATAAATAAATTGAAACCATCGATTTTTCTGTGTATCCGTTATATAAATGTATACACCCATAATTCTAGGAAGTGTGTAAGTTTTCTATAGTACAATTATTCCCTCCTTACAATTAAGCACATACTTATAGAGATATACATAAATTAAGCATAATTAAAAGTAGAAACATAAAAACTCACGCATCTGTGAAAATAGGCTTTCGTTTTTTCTTTCTCTCAGCTATCGGTCTACCATCGTCATCTACTATGAAATCGTCAGCATCAGACTCTAAATCCTCATTGTCGTCATCATATTCAACTTCCCGTGGAGCTGCTGATTCTGAACGATTTTCATCTTCCTATAAAATAAACGCAAATATTATTGTTAGGGTCAATAGGATTATTACTTGTATGATCTTTTTATATAAGAATCTTCGTATATATATACACATATATATTATAAAGTAATTACTTGATGCAGCTAACTTAAATGACCCATATCAATTGATGTTCCATAAAACTTTTCATAGAAACTAGAAAGCTTGCCATTAACTGAGACCTTTTCTATCCTCGTCGTCGTCGTCGTCGTCGTTTCAACCGATGGACGTCCACTGCTGGACATAGGTCTCACGTAATGACGTCCACAAGGCCCGATCTTGCGCCGCCTGGCTCCAGCGGCTACCGGCGACCCTCTTTATGTCGTCGGTCCACCTTGTGGGGGGTCTCCCTACACTGCGCCGTCCGGTGCGGGGTCGCCACTCCAGCACCTTTGGCCCCCAACGTCCATCGGTCCTTCGGACTATGTGCCCTGCCCATTGCCACTTCAGGTTCGCGATTCGCAGGACTATGTCGGTGACTCTGGTTCTACTACGGANACATTCACTTTCATTCCTTTCCCTTTCAAAGCTTCATTCATAATATTTAGCATCTCCTGAAGCTCGTTAGCGGATGACGCAAGTATTACTTGATCATCAGCGTAGAGTAAACATTTGATGAGTAATTCATTCATTCTTAACCCATACATACTTTCTTTTAAATCTGTCAAACATTTATCCATGAAAAGGTTGAACAGCCATGGTGACGCAACACATCCCTGTCGAACACCTCTTTCGACAGGAAACCACTCCGTGTACGCTCCGTTTATTCTGACACAGGCACTAGAACCCTCATAGAGAGACTTCAATGCTTGGATCAGACAACCGCTCACCCCATACGTAGATAACGTTGACCACAGCTCATTCCTCACCACTCGATCATAGGCCTTTTCTAGATCTACGAAAGCGCAATAAACTTTTTGGTACTTTATATAAGAATCTTCGTATATATATATATTATAAAGTAATTACTTGATGCAACTAACTTAAATGACCCATATCAATTGATGTTCCATTAAACTTTTCATAGAAACTAGAAAGCTTGCCATTAACTTAGACCTTTTGTATCCTATTGGTTAAATAGGAAGTCATCAGGTCTAATGCAATGTCGCAAATTCTCGATCAGAATTTCATACTGGACAAAAATAAAAATAAAAAGTTTTAAAAATGATCAAAAATAATTTCTTCCTGAGCTTGTTCACCATGTTTATCACACTATAGCCACTATAACGCATAAAGTCACATATATGTTAATTATACTGCACAATGATGCTATGTAAGGTTAATAACAAACGAAGATAACAACAAGATAATACAAAGTTATTTAATGTAAATAAACATTTTAAATAACTGTTACTTGAAGTAAAATATTTTTCGTGGCTATCCTGAGTGAACTTAAACTGTCTTATCTTTGTCACGATGTTGTAGATTTAGTTTTCTATAAAAACACTGTAAATATTATGATTATGGCTTAATCAGTTTTAAATGGATTGTGTTACTTTTTGTGAATGTTTTAGAAAGATCTGAAAATATTCTCCTCAACTTTACACTTACCTCATCAGATCCTCCTACAAAAAGTTTTTCAGCAATAACCTCTCTTTCTAGGTCAGGGTCATCTTGACCTTCATTGTCACTGTCATCATCTTCTAATCGTCTCAACCTTTTGAACTTATTCTGTAAGGAAATGTAAATGTAAAATATTATCATTATATATAAAAAATTATTTATTGTCTACTCAATTATAACATATTATCTATATCACAGTCTTTGAATCTTAAAAATTTCTATTTACCGATGAAAATAGCAGGTTATAATTATAATGGTCTATCTTTAATAGATAAAAACATTCAATGTTTCAATAGTTATAAAATAGTTTTGATGGCTTCACTGGCCCAGTGCCAGCTTTGCTACCAGAGGCCTCGGGTTCAATTCCTGGTAGGGTGAATTTAGAAAATTGTATTTTCTAATTTGGTTGTCGCTACTTACCACATTATCAACAAAGACATACAGTCAAACAAAGAGATGTGTTCCAGTATAGTGCTGTGGAAACCATATGAGGTATAATGCCTCTTACAAGATTAGTGTGCTTCCATCTTAGACTTTATCATCACTTATCATCAGGTGTGACCACAGTCACTGTTAGCAATAAAAAAACTGCTTATGTGTTTTTTAATAAAAGAAATCTAGAAATTACTTACTCTAGCTACTTTTACACCTAAATTTTCTTCAATCAAATCATAATCTTCATCCTCAAGTCTATCATCTAATTCATCATCACTTTTTTTTCTCTTCTTTGGACCTGCACTAGCATCAGAGTCCTCTCCATCACTACCTGACTCCTCTATAGGGGCATCATCTATCAAATCTTTTAATTCTTCTCTTAACCGCTCTTCATCATCTAAAATTATTATATTAAGTGTTACTATTTATATCAAATCAAATCATGTTTTTTCTCATTATGTTGTATAATGTTACAGCAGTATATAGTTACTACTTTAATAAGATTATATAACATAGAATAATGAACTGTTATCTAAATTTGGAAAAAAAATCTTTTCAAGAGTATCATTATAAGCAACTACACTTAATAAGAAGTATAAAGCTATATGAAAATATTCAATTTACACATTAACAATTATTTTGTTTTTGATAGTTGATATAATTTAATATATAAAAATAAATAGTGAACTATAAAAGTAAGCAAATACATCAATAGCTTACTTTTACAATTTCCTTTAAAGAATAATTCTATCTAGGCAAACCTTTGTATAGAATATCAATAAATATAAACTATAAGGGAATGCCATAAATTAAAATAAATGTTGCAAAGTTATATTGTAATTAAAATAATATTAAATTATTATATGTGTTATATGCATATTTCTAATTTATCATTAAAATACAACAATAAAGACAACATAATCAAACTGTTTTAAAAGTCAATGGTTGAATAGTGATACTCACAAGCTTGCTTATTAAATGTGTATGTAAAACTTGTGGCCTACAAAGCTGTCTAGAAACATGACTAATTGTCAATTTGTCTCACGAGGGTTAAAAACATTTCATTATATTTAAGACGTTTATAAAAAGGTGTTAATAGACACCGCACGTATACCTTCCTCCTCCTCGTCTTCGTCCTCGCTTTGCACGGCGGCTTTTCGTTTAGGTTTCTTGGTTGGCTGATCATCTTCAGAATCAACCTAGAGGTAAGCAGGTCATCGTCAATGAAAGTACGGTTTTAATTCATTGGGATATGCACTCGTAATCAAAATGTAACATAAGCATTGTTACTGATCGTACTAACCTCGCTTTCCTCGGCTTCCGATTCCAGAAAATCAGCCATATTCACTTAAGCTAATGCAACCAATTATTTTAATTCAATAACTAAACTAATCTCTGAATGTTATTGAGTGTAAATGAAAAAAGAAAGACTGAAACGAAATTAGAAATCACTAAAACTCAGTGTTACAGATTATAAAGTAATTTAAATGCCAGTGGTCAAATGCCATTGCACAGAGTATTCTATATTGAAATTTTTCTCTATGCCAGATGCAATCTATGCAAGATTGTTAAATATTAGAGAAAAATTTGTGCAAATTAAGACTATTTGCTTAATTATATTTTGAAGATTTATATATGTTAAGACCGACGATCAACTTTACTGCTCGATAAGAAACCGTTTCATTCAAATTATCTAGCCAGCGTCAGATTCCATCTCGAATTGGGAAAGAGCATTGTAATATTTGCCAATCAACCCGCAGCGGAGCACCATCTATGCTCTTAAAACCCCGTCGTCTTAGAAAAATTAAAATTAAACTTATCAGTGAGCAGTTATAAAACTAATACTTACTTTTACCTTTAATTATAATGATTATAACTTAAAAGTCAATATGTGGTCTCACGATTTAAACAATTTGTAGTCTGTATTATTTTATATTAGTAACATCGGTCAGGGGGTACACATCTTTGTCTATTTGTCCGATAGTCATAGTATGGTACATGGGTATGCGATCCCGGCTCCCCGAGCTATTACTGAATCTTCTCAGTCTTCCGAGTCAGTAATATCCTACTACCTTATATTTTCCTTTCTCTTCCTTACAAAGTTCCTATCTTTTTGACCCGTTCCCCCCTTTTATTCCATTTTCCTACCCACTTCCTGCCAGTCCAAGGTGTACCGTGCCGAGGGACTCATGGCTAGGGGCATTTGCCTAGTCGCAAGCGGTGGCCCTGGGACCGGGCGAACCCAGAAATAGGCTAGCCTTATTCTGGCATGCGGGGCTCTGCCAGAATGGACCTATGTTCCCTTGCTACTCGTGGGAACGCAATGGTGATATTATTACATTCCAAAAATGGCGGCGATGAGATTCGCAATCCATCACGTCACGTTCCTAATGGGGGCGAAAAGCGGGCTACCGGAATAACATATATACCATTAACATCAAATTCACATTGCAATGACAAGTAACGAATATTAAATTCCAATACTTAATTTAATATTCGTTACAATTTGTTTTTGTAGTGAATTTTACAGTAGAGAATATTAAATATCACAGTGTTCGCGGTGTTTTATGACAACGAATCTTAATCGGTGTAGTATTATAAATATAAATAATAATTATTGTTAAAATGTGTCTGTGAAATTTGTAGTTAGTCTATTATTAGTCTGCAATAGACACTATCACCGCCTAATATCAAGCTTTGGCGCGGAGAGACTGAAGCTAACAACAATGGCATCTGTCTCTTATAC